>JAWPHD010002117.1:0-274973 GCA_037043455.1 Cyrtodaria siliqua | reverse complement strand
TGTTCGATGGTTTAATGGTGACTATTTCTATTCATAGCTTCTAACCTATACTTACAAAATGCCGTAAAAAAGAAGCCCGTGATCATGGGTTCGAGTGTCACTTACGGCACTGGGTTACTTAGAAGTTTCATTAGGGCAAGTTACTTTTCTTAGCCTCGTCCATCGGATGGTGAAATAAACCGGGCGGTCCCGTGTATCGGAGTCTATCCTCCGATCACGTTAACAGGAATATATCGATAATAAGAAAAATGCATGTTTCCCGGATTCCTATGTGGCCGTCTTCTCTCTCTGGGGAGGTTCAAAATAACTAATACAATAACTTAACTGTAATGATGGCTCGCAAGCAACAATACATTCAGTTCAAGTACACTATCGATGGAATTGCATTGCCTTTGCATTTAAGTGAACTAGATCTAAATAAAGCGTACTTGATAATCACCACAAAATCATTTACATTTACTTATAATTCATAAAATATCAGAAAAGGTTTTGATTGTCAAACAGATGTACCCAGCAATAGGCGTTTATCTACCGTTTCAATCACTTTTACCACTTATCCCACATATAAACTACAGCTTATCGTCCAATTCACATAAATATGTGACAAAGCAAAAGGAGAAGGCAATATGAATAATACCAACATAGAAAACTTACATTTGAAAAACTCACGTGCAAAGTGCGCTGTAATTACCAAATACAACCGAATACTTTGCTTTGTCGTGCTGTCGGGATGAAAGTCTTTAGTCATATGGCCCTTAGAAAAGCCCCTATGAGCATGAAACATTATATTAGTGTAAACTGATATGTGAAAAGGGTAATGAGAAAACTGTCGTCAATATAAGAAATCAATAGGGAAAATTAAGTTTTCTCACAGGTGTGTTTCTTTACGAATATATTATAATTAGACGTTGACCGTCCACGAACAGACGTTGATTCAATAGTAGTTGCTTTCCCCATGTGATAAAAGCCCTTATCTCGACAAAAAGCTGTAGGAAAACGAATAAATTTAAGAAGTTCGGGGAACATCTCCATTTAAGATCAAAATTAAATATCTCTCTTGTTATAGAGTTTACTAATTATTTCTCTATTTTTAATAGAAAGCCTTCAGTCAAGAAAGGAAGCGACATTTATCAGAAATGTTAGCTTTGTTGAGCAGATGTTAAGTTGCTATCAGTTAATCGTTATTTTTAAAGACAATAACCCATGATACAGCAGAGTTTTCTTGATCTGTTATTTAATGAAAATGTACAGTTGATTAAATTCTCCGAATTTCTATTAATACAATTGATAATTTACTATGATATCATAATCATATATATACATTGTTTTTTTTAGTTGACTGTTTATAACGTTTGTACATGCTTAATATAATTGATAATTTACTCTGATATCAAAATCATATATATACATTGTTATTTTAGTTGAATGTTTATAACTTTGTACATGTATGAACATTTGCCATCTACTTTCAAATATTTTGGTAATGCAAATATGTATCTTTATTTCTCAGACCATTTTAAGTGAAACTTCAATCGGCCAATATCCATCCAACAGTGGAAGCGTGCTCGGTCTAGATGGATGCACACGTTGTCATTAACGAGGCAAAATACAGCATGTTTAACTAAATCATGGGCCATAACTGCCATTACTTCGGTATTACTAGTCAGATATGGCTGGTTTTCAAAACATATTTGAGCTTTCACTAATAATAAAAATCTGGTAACGTTTGGTAAAGATAATATGGTAAAATGAAGGCGCTATCGTCTTACCAAGGCTAAATATTGCAATTTGTACTAAATCAAGGCCATAACTCCGCGGTTACTGGTCCGATCTGGTTGGTTTACAAAACTGTTTGAGCTTCCTTCATATTAACAATCTGGTAAGGTTTGGTAAGGATCCGATGAAACTTGAAGGCCATATTGCCACAGCAATGTAAAACTTACCACCGGGCGGACGACGGACTACTCGGCATCACATATGTTCTGCTAGCCTTCGGTCAGTAGAGCTAAACAATGATTAAAAATGTACCAAACAAAGATGATGTTTCGTTGTCTCTTTAAATGTTTAGTTGGATTCTTTTATTTATGCTTTTTTTTTGAACATTTAAGATGGCACAACCATCATGATATTAATAATTGAATAAGTAATAGATAGAGCCTTCGTCTCATCGAGTTGGATTATTTAAACCACGAGATGGTCGTAGCCCATCGAGGTGTTTAAATAACCAACGAGCTGTACAGACACTATCTATTACTTTTTTGTAGCACGATGTACTTAGTAACAATGTGATGTCACAGTGACCGTACTCTAAATTCGGATATCTGGTAGTTATAGTACGGTATAGCCACGCGCCTCTAGTTACCGTAAATTAAACGATTTAATGCTCTGCATTCATCAAAGGAAATGTCACCGACCATGCTACAACGTATTAGAAATACCATATATATACTGAACCAAACTTCTAATTACTCACTTTTGCATCTTAACTAATATTCTTATTTTAAATATATTTTAGAATAGCTATTGTTACATCTTTTGAGAGTTACCTCCTTTTATGAAACATGAAATGTGCTGATAAAATATATAAGATGTATCAAAGTCCGCTTAAAGATATAAACTTCATAAAAATGGTAGAAAATTATATTTACAAAAACAACACACAACAAGTTTGACCCATGTATTGCATATTTCCGTCTCAGATAAAATGAAACATGGATAATCCTAAATTACTTCCCTTTAAATTAAATATCGTTTGAAATTCAAGTATTTTACTTTCGAATTAGAAACATCGAAATCTGCTCAGTTCGAAGTACTTAACAAAATCCTATCTACCCATTTGCATAATTGTTACTAATGTTCATGCATTCAGAGCAGACGATTTAAACTCATAATTGTTCAGTTCAATCGTATCTCTAATCAAGAGTGAAATACACAAACCAATGAGAATAGTATTGACATACTCTTAGATGGGTACTTAGGCATGTTGATTAGTATATAATATCCATCGTGACGAGCACGCTATGTCTGTTGGATGACTATTGGCTGATCCAAGTTTCGTTAAAATGGACTGAAAAATAAAGATACATTTTATAATATAAGAATCTTTCATGGGTATCCGGTGAAGATAGGGAATTCCAACCCGAGGTATACGTGCTTTTATCGGAACCGAGGCTCTGCCGAGGTTCCGATTAAAATACTTATACCGAGGGTTGAAATTCCCTATCTGAACTGAATACCCATGATAGATTCTTCTTCTTGCATATCAGAGACATGTTGTGCGTTGATGCCGCCAGCTACAAACGTTTTGCGTGTTTTCCGGCATACCGGATGTTGGCGCGCGTGAATTTTATCTCGACCCTAGGGTGAGATGGAAATATCTAGCCCCGGTAAAATGACGGATATCCTTGTCCGGTATGCAAGAAATATTCATACATGTTAACAGTTATCAACAGTCAATTTAAAAAATAAATAAATATATATATAAGTACATTATTATTTGTATTAATAGAAACTATGTGAATTTAATCAATCGGATTGAAGAGATTATTTTAATTTTGATATTGTTAATTAGCCCAACTTAGATGGAGATGTTCCACGAGATACTTCTTTGAGGATTATGTGTCTCAACTTATTCGTTTTGTAAGAGCCTGTAGTCGAGTTAAGGACTTTAATATTCGTAACATGTGTATAACTATGAAGCTACTCCATCATGGCTACTGTTACCATAAACTTCAAAAAGCTTTGCAAAATCTTATTACCGTAACCTTGATCTACTTTTAAAGGTTATGACCCTATCATTTTGCAACTCACATCCTGTTTAGCGTTGACCCATTTACCACAATGCCACTGAGTACTTGCTTTGTGGTTTTCTAGTTTCATATACGGGGGCTGTTCAAATAATACGTGGACCTTTTCGATATCGCACTTATTTATTGACGTAAACTTTTAAGATTCATATATGTTGTAATCCAACTCATAAGAAATGAAATAATTTCGATACCATGCCTAGTTAAGTTGCAATGAATGATGTAATAGGACAAGAAAGCCATCTACGGAGCGGTCCAAAACAAAATGTGACGTCTGTATTTCGTAACTGCATTTCAGAAATTACTAAATAAAAGCAAATCGTGGGCAAAAATACGCAAAACTAAAGTAGCATTGTCACTGAGATTCCAAAATTACAATTATGCAATTTTATGAAATTGAACAAGGAGAACCATGATAAATATAAATAAGTAGACGAACACTACCTTGCTTTTAAATTGAAATTGACGACGTCAGAAAATATCACGGAGCACTAAAATCTTAATAAAATATTAAAGAATAGGAACTTTTTATAATATTTACTGATATGAATGTGAAAATGTAAACCTTTAATGCTATGTAATTTAATTTACTTGATTTATAAAAGTGTAATAACTATTAAACATGTCCACGTAATATTTGAATGGCCCCGGTACATGATCATCAACTTGTTTTTATCATATTGACTCTCTCACTGAACATATATTCATGACAGTTTGAAGGTGATTCCTTTGAGATGTATATTACTGTTCAGGGCACAAGATCAAAGGATAGTAACAGCAAAATCAAACTAGATCTAACAATTCGCAGTCATTGACATATGGTTGATCTCTCGATTTTTCCGAGCTCTTTACTATTGTCAGCAAGAACGGTACTCGCTTCTAAAACCTTTTCACGAGTGCGTACCACTTTGAAATACGCTTGCCTTGGTTATAAGTCTTTGATGAAAAATACCCATCGATATCAATAACACTATGTTACCATGTTTAGTGTTAGTGATAAACGCTATAGTTATGGTGTTCAAGTAGAACAAATAGTATATCGACACTAGCTTAACATCGGGTTTGGTGCTCCCTAGAACTCTGTTTAAATTTCTTCTGCTTGGTTTGACCCCGGCCTTTCCAAGTCGGTACACTATTATGAAACCTTATATGTGTGTGATATCTCAATGTCTCCTTTCATACGCTTTTTACTCTTTACTTTCAAATGTTTTATATTCCATGCATGTGTTGTTTAAACTGTATTTTATGCTCTCTAATACACATGACCCTTCTCTTCGCCTGCTTTTACGCACAGTAATATATTGATTGCCATGAATACGTGTGATGCAACATTTGTTTATCTCATAATGATCTATTCAATGTATCTTTATGTCCACCATTTATTAAGTATCATATGCAAATGTTAATACTAGCAAATTAACATAAACTGGTAATTTATTCTCAGCCGGTCTTGGAAATGATTGATTTTAGTACTTTTGGAAAAAAACATGCAAATGCCATGCACATGTATGAGCATAACAACCTTATTCATATATTTTGCAACTAACGTGTTTGGTATTTGTTGACAGATGTTCAATATATGACTTCTTTAATATATACAAGAATATTGGATACAAGGGTCCCATGATCATGGAAAAATCATTAAAACATGTTTTCCTCAGGAAGTATTATTTTCTTCCCTATGTGAGTTTTAGGAGAATTTCAACCCTATATACTTCGCTATGTAAGTAAGTTTCAGGAGATTAGCAACCCTATATACTTCACTATGTAAGTAAGTTTTAGGAGATTAACAACCCTATATACTTCGCTATGTAAGTAAGTGTTAGGAGATTAGCAACTCTATGCACTTCGCTATGTAAGTAATTGTTAGGAGATCAGCAACCGTATATACGAATAGTATCAATATAAAATCAATAGTACAAAATGTTAACCATCCCGAAGATGGCATGCATATGGCGGTGGACATGGAGTTTATTGCTTCCCCATGTCGTACGGCGTACGGTCCCAGTATCTAATAAAATTAAATGCCCTAATGCCCATCTGTGTCCTTGTATTACTCAATCTGCAGCGGATCAAAGATCAGGCCTGATCACCAGAAGGAAAAAAGCCGGTCAATTTCCACCCTGTGTTTGCTAAACAGATGCCATCGAAGTTTTTTAAGTATTGCGTAAAGGAAATGTGTGGTATAAGATCTAACTGGAATGCGTGCATGTAGTTTAATGTAGGTTGTGGCTGATTTGTATCATTTTATATAGGGGGTACGAGTATCTGACCAAAGAAGAAATTCCAGATTTCCTCGTGGTAGCGACCTGTCCAGCTACCACACTTCGCATGGGAGATACCCAAGGGCTTTGCGATTGTTACTGTTCTTATGCATATTGTACACAAATGTAGTACAATGTGTTTGTGATCGTTTGTCTCACTAAAGACAGTTGATTACGGTTACTTATAACCCTGTATAATTATGGACATTATTTTATGGTTATTATTTAACCATGTATAATTGTGTTCGTGTTACGTAAACCGTCTCTTTATTTAACAGTTTTTAAAAGTGTGTATGCGTATATTATGTATACACATTTTTTCTATGCAGCACTTATGTTATAAAAAACATTATAATTGTGTCATGCGTGTAAATAGCCCAAGCACAGAACTCGTCTCTGACTTCACTCGGATAGACAATAATCCGAACTGCAAGAGCGCTTTAGGTCTAGTGACCTTCTTCAGTTGCAACATGAAATCCTAAACGATTTCTATTTAATACATAAATTCTCTCATTTACTGATGTAATGAGGTTTGTGACGGTACACTGTGATTGACCAGTTAAGTATATATAGTGTATTAAATCTGTCCCAATTAGTTTGTAACACAGATTAAATACTTTATATATGCGTAGTTCTTATTGAAAATGATATTTCAAAGTACAATATCGGGTTGGTACTGAATATATTGCCTTTCAATGAAAATGCAGCAATATGTTCAGACACAACTTGGTTGGTACCGTCTTAAATGTGTCTTATATATAGCATGTATTCCGAAGAATACAGTATTTATAATTCACTCGTCTGGCTGGTAACGCAGACAAAATTTGGAGTATCTCCAAATGTGAGTAAAAATGTTATCATAAAGAAGTATTATAAAATAAGACACGAAGGTGTCATCTGATATATATTCCGAGGAATGTGCAGCTAAATTAAATGTGTGGAAATCCAATTCAATACATACAATAAAAAGATGGAAAATTCGATGATAATTGGAAATTACAATGTCGTGAGGGTGTTGACTGTGTATCATATTAAGCTATGCTCTTAAGACATCCTACATTTCGGTGATGTGGTTAATATCCTTTTTTTTGGTAAAACCAGATTATACTGAATATTAATGACTAAGTTACTTTTGTAAATGCGGTTTCTCATACATAGTGTGATTTACAATATGTGTAATGGAATATGTAACTTTTGATATTTCGCTCTAATTAAGAATCTAAATCTAAGCCAAATATTTTTAACAAAAATCTGTGTGAATGGTCTTTGGGTCTTTGGGTTAAGCCAAATTTAAGAATGTATTCCTATATTTAAGCATTTGGATGGCGGCCATTTTGCAATGTGCAATAATAGTAACAGGAGCGGTGGGGAACATTTAATATATTAAAAGAGGAACTTAAATCTAAGCCAAAATAATATACAGCAGTTCTGTGTAATAAATGATCTTTGGGTTATGCCATAACTTAGAATATATTGCTGTCTTTAAACATTTGGAAATGTGTTAAAATTAATAACAGAATGACCTGTGACCTTGTGGACCCTTTTGTCCACTCTGTCTACATCTGACCATTTTGCTCCCTAGCTATTGCCCTTGGTGAGTAAAGGAAGTCTATTGGTTTTCAGGTCAGGATGTCAACGATCAAGGTATATATATATCATATATCTTGATCTGTGCAATTACTTTATATGAAAATATGCATATGGGCAATATCTTCGACATTATATCACCCACACTCGTCAAGCTTCATAGGTACATTGCCCTTTATGAGTAAAAAATATCGTATTGTTTTTTTCGGATAGTAGGTCAAATGTCAAGGTCGCCATGAATATAAATTGAAAAATTCATCCTGAGCGATAACTTCGAACTATATACACCCACAGTCATGCCATGCAACTTCCTAAGTTTGAGAGAGAAGGACACCAAATGACTGGTTTTGAGGTCAATAGGTCAAAACTCAAAGACACAATGACCTTATATGGAAATATGCATTCTGCGCGACAACTTCGAAAGTATAACACCAACATTGCTGAAAGTATGACCACTCTGGTGAGATTATGAGAATATCTATAATGGCAGGAACATCTAATATGTAGAAGACGTTCGGATCATAGGTGCCAGGTGAAGATTGACATTTCCATCCCGCGGTGCAACTGTTTTGACTAGAATCGAGGCTTGCCAACGTTTCGATCAAACGTTTGGATAATTCCTATATTCACCAGACAAAACAGGACGGTTTATTTTCTTTTATAGCATGGTCGGTGACATTTCCTTTGAGGATTTCAGAACATTAAATAGTTTAATTTATGGTAACTAAAGGGGCGTGGCTATACCGTACTACAAATACCAGGTACACCATGCTACAAAAAAGATAGAGTCTGTCTCAGCTCGTTGGTTATTTACTCCCATCTCGGTGTTTAAATAAGCCAACTCGCTGAGACCAGACTCTATATATTACTTAATGACACACAACGAGAAGTACTCGCGTGTAACCGCGGACTATTTTGTTATCGATGTTATGTCGATGGTACATGTTAAGCCATATGGTAATGTCTGTTTTTTACTATGACCGGATAAACGTGTTGCAATATTTTTCAATACCAGACCTATTTCTGAACGCGATATCTCATTCCAATCTATTAGTCTAGATCACCTGAGACGCTTTCTTTGTTTTTAAAGACAAACGTTTGTATTTAAAAAAAACAAGCGTCGGAGATCAACAAGATTATTGCCATATGTCAGCGTTTGATTTTTCAGTATGGTCATATGATCGGAATTTTGTATTTAATGAGAACTGAAACCATTCTTCCTCGTTTGCAAACATTGTTTCAAGCACCTTTTTCTTTGACTCCAAGTGATAACATTTTGACATGCTGTGCAAACGTTTGTATTTATTTAACCTGCGATTCTCTCCACGTCATTTGGCATCAAATCTACACTTCACTCAAAGAGAAATACGGCCTTTTTGAAATGTGTATCTAGTTTTAAAAGAATGACATCGAGTTATTATTTATCGAGTATCACTTAAGCTTCAAATCTGCATACAGATGAAACAAAAAATAACTGGTGAAATATAATCAAGAATTTGTAATTTGCACGATTGAAATAAAAAAAATTAATAATGTTTTGCTCAATATGCAAGTTTTGACGGAAAACAGGCAAGGCCTGACAGTAAATTTAATATTCTTATTTAGCGTTCATGTCCCATTCTCAACGTAAGTTGCAGCTAGTTAACGTTAATTTGTGTTTTTTGTCTCACAGGAGTAAACAATGACGTTAATTACCTGATTTATAGAGGGGAAATCACAGCAAAGGTATAAAAAATAAGTATATTACTGTGTTATAATACCTTATATGGCCAGTAAAGAAATTTGTATAAATTTGAAGTGATTTACGTTGCTTTACAAATATGCCATATATGGTAATTTAGAACAATGACGTCATAGTTTTCAAAATGGCAAATCCCATATCCTTTTAGAACAAACGTTTATTATCCGATTTGTATAAGTCTTACTCTTATTTTTTCAGAATTTTCAATAAAATAGCGTGATTGGCTGTGTCGCTGCACACAGGAAACTGTATCTTTTAATATTTGACTTCTGTTATTATAATTGTCTATAAATGAGATGAATGGGAATTTTTGGTGGTATTTTTCATAGGTCAAGCAGACGTTCAAAACAATCTCAGTTACTCGCCCACTTTAAACTATCGTATGCAAAAATGAATGTCCTATCCAACAATACCTTCCTTCCTACGATACCTTGTAAATGCGCTGAGATAGCTGAGTTCAAAATCACCAAAGTGCTATTTCAATTTGCCCGTCATTTGTCTGGTCCCCGTGGTAAACAAATGATTTTTACCGAAATCAAATTTCTGTTCATTTCGGCACGGTATTCTAGCATCAAATCGCAATCAATTCACTAACATAAAGCACTGATCCGTAAATAAATCTATATTTTATCAGTTTGCATAGTCCGTATCACAAGAAAGTCACATAACAACGAGTATTTCGCCACTTGTTATCGGCAATAGCAGACTTTACAAATGAATCTGATTTACGAGCCCAGATTACGTCATAACACGATGATCATTGAAGATGACATTGTATAAGCTAATATAGTACTTTGACATCTCTATCCCCATTTCCTGTCCACCTATCGGTGGGCATTTCTCCTCATAGTGTTTCCAGTTCTACTTTTCCACACAGTTCCTGTCACCATATTCTACATTCAAATACATAGGATCACTGCTGCCGCTTTCCATGCAACACTGTATTGCCCAACCTTTGTTCATGTTGGAAACAGCTGAACCCATTTATTTCAGTCAATGTTTTCGACATTCAGTACTTCTGTACTCTGATTATATAGTACTGGGGTTTAAGATAAGATCTTCTGATATAAAACGCGTGGGAATTCTTATCTTTAATCCCCATTTTACATGCAAATGAAATAATAATGATTTGTAAAATGTGGCTACTTCGACCACCACAGAACTATAGAAAATAAAGTCTTAATGTAATGATGTTACATGTAATGCTCTCTGAAACACAATTATCTTCGCTCGTCCATCTATTTATTTTAATTATTACTTATTTTAATATACAAAAAGTACCAAAATAGCAATCATGTCATCTCTGTAGTCTTTACTGCTTTTGTATTACTATTCAAAAATGTTTACATTTATCGTTTTCACTTTTTTACATTTGTTGGTAAAGATTTGTTTTTACATTTAGCGTCTTTACTTGTTTTATATTTAGGGTGACCACATTTTACATTTGCGACAAAGTGTTTTTTACATTTGTGTCATTTTTGAGTCGCCATGCGTCAGCATGACTGACTCATTGGAGTCGTATATACTGTAATTTCTGAAGTTGGAGTTTTTGGACGAGGAGCTTTACCTTGAACGTTTACGCAGTTCGACAATGTAATTCCTTTAACTGCCTTAAGTATAACTTAATTTGATAGGGTGACTGGCATGAGGGTTACGCATACCGAATAATATAACTGCTGACTGTGAATAATTGTAATTGTATACAGTATATACGTATCTGTTTTGTAAATGTACTGAAATACTATGCGCATTAATACACGAATATTTGGCCGATGAGCTTTACGCAGTTCGAGAATGTAGTTCCTTTAGCTGCCTCAAGTATAACTTAATTTGATAAGGTGACATGAACGTTGTGTATACCGAATAATATAACTACTGATTGTGAATAATTGTAATTGTTTACAGTATATACGTGTCTTTGTTTTGTAAATGTACTGAAATAATATGCGCATTAATACACGCATAAACATTTTATGAATGGGAAGTTTCAATAGCGTAGTTACCCGGAAGCCGAACATCTCATTAATATTAATTAATTTCATTTGATAGTGCATTAGTAACCAAATAATTATCCATTCATTCAGAACCATTAATTCGAAAATGTACAATCATTGACGAAAAATAATCAATCAATTAACACATTTTGCGCACGAATTACTAAACGAGTTCAATAAAATCTAGATCATATACGACGCTTGCTTTTTTAAAGACAAAGGGAAACGTTATTAATGCAAGCGTCGAAGACGATCAAGACTATTAAAAACAATTGCAGCAGACGGTGGATTGAATATTCTAAACTGAAGATTTCTCGTCAAATACAGCAATTTATAAACGGTAAGCGTGATATTTATGTTTATTACTTGTTCCGTTGTTAAAATCATATCGGATATAATTGATTGACACTGGTACATTCGGGGACAACAGCTGAAAATATGTGCTTTATTTTGTTCCACGGTGATGTATACCTGCTTGGAAATCGCGTTTATCGAAGCATTTTGACCTGTCACAGAAACACGGTTTGATCGAATTGTTTTTGGTTTCGAGAATGACATACATCTGCGATTCCAACCAACCCAGATGTGTGGATAATTGTCGGAATTTGCCCAGTGAAATAATTGATGAAAACAGTTAGGTATCAAATGTTGAACAGAGAGAGCGTCATACCTTGTTTCTAGCTACGTTACTCTGGGACATTGTTTAGTTCCCAACACCGATACAGCAACCTGTGAGTACCTGGAGTGTTTTGGATATATGCACGGGGGAGGATGTGTGAGAGGAGTGTTCCCCTCACGCTGGGGTCTGTGGGTACTCTTCTGTAAACAGTTTTGAAAAGTGGAACCCAAAATAAATAGTTTTGAGCGACTTAGAAACGTATTTTAAAGCTATTCTAATACTCCAGAGTCATTCTTTTTTCTTTGATTTATTGAATATTTACCTGAGTTGGATGGGTTTGTCTGTCTTTTAACATAACCCCATTCGGCTTCACTTTTTTTGCATCTTTTTGCATTTTTGGCTTTTTCATTTTTCTGAACTCTGAATTATACGCACGGGCGTAAAGGAGTATGCCCAGGTACGCCCCTGGCTACATTTAATTTTAATACATAATACCTGCAAACTTTTAACATAACCTTTAACCACGACAAGAAGACCGACACAGTATCAATCTTGGCGAATCCTAAGACCTTCAGTCCTTTGATTCACATTTAGCGTTAGACTTTTCTACATTTGTGACAGTTTTAACATTTTCGGTCTTTCTTACATTTAAGGTTCATACACTTACCAATGTATAAATATAAACTAAGTGACTATCAAAAGGGAAAAAAAGAAAAAAGAAGAAAAAAAAAGAAGAAGAATAACGTAATTACAAGGTGTAAAATTGTGTTTCTACAAAGCTAAATTTAATTTGTCTACGCGGCAAGTTAAGCAACATTTACAAGTCAACTGAATGATAAAGGCATTAAATTATTTCAGTATAACAATTTAGTCTCTTACCTTTTGACAAAATGCTGACAATTTTCAAATCTGTAATTCTTTTCTGACACTGTTTGTTAGTTTAAACGTTGTCCTACCATCTGCCTTTGCGCGAATACTGAAACTTATTTACTGCAGCTGTATAATGACACACCATGTCAGACTGATCAATCGAAACGTATTGATCGAGATAGTGACACGTTTTTTCTTATCAAAGTACTAAAAGTACTGAGAAAAGTACTGAGATGCGTATGATTGTTTGAACGAAGTAACACAAACATTTTACTTTTAAGAATAGTGATATCGAAAGTCAGGTGACCGGATATTCTGGTCTCCGATCACAGTCATTGTGGCGATAACGTGTAATACCGTTTAAAGAGACACAGGGCAATCTTGAATTTGTTATGAAGCATTAAAATAAGGGCCTCGATTTATTATTCCAGTATCAGTATTCCCTTTAAACCAGCCTGCATAATATTAAATAACAGCTTGTGTTTTCATTTTCTCTTCTTATTCTATCATAGGTTTAAGTCATTGAGTACCTTCTTTGTGACTTTCTAGGCTAATATTTGTTTGTATTTATATATACACGAGCATCTTCGTGTTTTACTTATATTGCCTATTAATTAATGCTGCCTTGTTGGTTAGAGAATAGTTCATGGCGGGGATTTATTTATTTACAATGTCCCGTTTTATTGGGTTGACAGTAGAGTAAGTGTGAGATTTGGTGCACACTAGAACCTGGTTTAAACCGCAGCGGCCTTTTTTGCCACTGACCGTTCCAAGGTGGTAGCCCTATCGTCAACCCTTTTGTGTTTGTGATGTCTTATTTGGCCCTTTATTCATCTTTAAATTTGTTCTTTGTTTCTGTGTCATTGAATGCTGCTGTTCGTGTTCGATATTTATATCTATATTTAAATATATTATTAATGCATTTTAATCACTAGTTAATAACATGCAAAAATAGTTTGCCTTGAACTATTCTTATAATTAGTATTATGATTCTACAAAATCCTATTATGTAAAAACAAAAACTAACTAGACGCCGCGAGTTTTTAAAAAAAATCAAGATTGTCATGCGTCCTTTGAAGCCGGTGTTAGTGGTGAATGAATGAATGAATGTCTTTATTTATAGAGGGTGACCCAATTAGCCAACACTAATCTCCCTCGGGGCACAGTCATACATATACATGTACAATGTAAAACATATATAACAAAACAATGATATTTCCTTTACATTATTGCGCACACATATATGCAAATACACACACATGCACACACATTTATAACCATTTAAACATTAATTCTTAATATATACACATAATTATATACATGGTTTGAGGTGGTGGTTTGCATAATAAAGTACCACAAGATGTCAATAATTATCTAAAACTGCCAAACATAACAATACTTTTAAAATAATTACATTATGATTGTGTTTTCAGCCATTTAACGCAGTTATATGTAAAGGTTTTTAAGAAAGTACATTCGCTAATATATGAAGGAATGCTATTCCACACAATTGTTCCAAAGTATGACATACTCCCTTTAAATAGTTCTTTGTTTGGTCTTGGAGTTATATAATTTGATTCTTATGCAGATCGCAGATTTCTCTGCGAGATAACAGTAGGATGAAACATATCACAACTATATGACGAGACTGCATGTTTTGATATTCTATACATAAATTGTGTCTTTTGGAGAAATATCCTTTGCTCGATATTAAGGGAATTAATGATAACCAGTGCTTCATTTAGTGTGGTATATTGGTCGCCTAAAATAGTACGACATGCTCTCCTCTGCAAACGTAATAACAGTTGTATGTTAACTTTCTTTTTATTTATCCATATTATATTACAGTAATCTAGATGAGGTTGAACATATGCCTTATACAATATTATCCGGTAATTTAAAGGAATATATGATTTTATTCTTGACAGTAGCCAGATGTTGGTTGATATTTTCTTACGAATATACATAATGCGATTATCCCACTTCAAGTGTTCATCTGTATGCATTCCCAGAATTGTATCACCTGATGTAATTTGCAGTTTAATGTTATTATATGTTAATGATAATTTGTTATTTACAAGTCTTGCACGCTTTTGAGGTGCAGTAACTAAGAGCACTTTAGTTTTTTCATTGTTTAAAACCATTAATACCATTATTTAGGCACTAAGAATATGAGGGCATTTAAAACGGTTTGGAGATTTTGCTCAATTACTGCTTTTGATGTGTTAACATCAAAGATAGTGGTATCATCCGCATACATGTCTGCATTAGATACAGTACCATCAAGACATATAGGAAGATCATTAATGGATAATAAGAATAGGAGAGGTCCTAATATACAGCCTTGTGGTACACCACATGCGATTAACTGTTTATCAGAGAGAACCCCATTTAGGGAAACATTTTGTTTCCTATCTGTTAGATAAGATTTAAACTACTACTGTATTGTCACTACATTTATAGATCTGCAATATTTTTAAAAGAATGTTATGATCCACTAAATCAAACGCTTTCCTAAAAGCAACCATTATTACACCAACACATTTACCTCATTTCATCCTTTTATCCACTTTTCAATCATATGAACTAAAACCGTTTCGCAGCAGTGGCTTTATGTAATGTATAGTAATGTATAATAATTTGAAAACTCAACAAATGTGTTGTGCACATGTTTTTCAATCAACTTGTAAAGAGTTGGTAAAATAGAAACTGGTCTGCAGTTGTTTGCGTTATCAGATGCACCTGATTTGATTTAAGGGACTAACCTAGCAGATTTCCACGTATCTGGGAAATTCCCTGTCTTATACTACAATTAATAATGTATGTAATATTTTTTGATATTACATTGGCTGATTATTTTAGTTATTTTGGACCAATTTGGTCAAGTCCCGTGGATTTTGATGTATCTAAGCTGAGAAGCATTTTACGAGATTGTTCTTCTGTTATGAGAGGAATGTTAAAATACATTTTGTCTGGAACAGTGCGATTTACAAATTCATTTACTTTTGTAAGGTCCGAGCTTGAAATAGGTTCTTTTAAATGTAAGAGATGATTCACCTTGTATGACTAGTGTTTATATAACACCATGGAGGAACCTAGTACATGCAATAGGTGAGTGTTTATATAAAACCATGGAGTAGCCTGGTACATACAACAGGTGAGTGTTTATGTAACACCATGGAGGAGCCTGGTACATGCAATAGGTGAGTGTTTATATAACACCATGGGGGAGCATGGTACATGCAATAGGTGACTGTTTATATAACACTATGGATGAGTCTGGTTCTTACGAAATATGAGTGTTTATATAACACCATATAGGAGCCTGGTACATGCAATAGGTGAGTGTTTATATAACACCATGGAAGAGCCTGTTACATGATCACCAATTACCAACCAACCAATCAGCGGGGAGGGGAAAAGTTCCAGGGTAAATACGGAGCTATTACATAGAATCTCTTAATTTTGATTGGTTGTCAAGGTAAACAAACCAAAACATCTTGCTAAAAAATTAAAATTCAACTTTTGAAGAGTACTTATAAAGGTTAACTCATACATGTGTGCAATGTATTCATAGTGTGTTGCATAATCAAAGATAGAAGTATATTTTACATTTTCCTCATGTTTCTATATGCAAGTAAGTGGGTCAGCTTTTTCAAAAAATACTCAACGTATGGCTTCTGTATGTTTTTTTGATAAAACTAAGATAGGTCTCTCAAAACAAGTAATAACAAATATAGCTTCCTATATTAGGGAACTCAGTACAGAGCTTAGAGCTATAAGGTAGGCCTATGGGAAATGAATTGGTGTAGTATGACATAAAGATAGAATCTGCATAGGGTAAAAGTGAAAGTAGTCATGCTTTTTTTCTAACACAATGATTTGAAAGTGTCCGAAATGTTGAATATGGGTGTATTTTGAATTTTCCTATAACTCTTTTAATGGTTTTTAAATATTTGAAAGTTTTATGATGCAACATAGGTAATTTAAATTCCTTTATTGAGGGTAGTGGACACAAAATTAGCCATATCTGACACCTGGGATATAAAATTGGCCTGTAATGCATAATGTTTGACTAGTTAAAAGTATATATAGTAAGTTTTATTCATTTCTGAGGACTTTGCATACATTGTTTGGCAAAAATGTCAGAAAGCGACCATCTACATCTGTCCGAAAAGATGTCGAAAAGCCGCTTTTGTCTGTTTTGAAAAAAGATGTTGAGGTAAACTCTGACTTTGAGTGCATTGCTTCTATACGGTTAGTGTCGATATGCAAATATGTTATGCGGTTTAATACATTTTACAAATTAAATTATTTAGTTGGCAAAAAATATAATCGTTTGTATGTTTTTCAAAAGTTTTTTTCTACCCCACCCAATTCATTTCAATGAATTTTCATGGATCTGTACTTTAAACAGTGCTTATTTCTTATTTTCTGCATGGTTACATGAAAATGACCTGTGAAGATGGTATAAACAATATCTAATGAAAATATAATAAACAGTACATTAACAGGCAATCTTGTGTAATGAGCATATTGTAAAACATGGCATGGCCCTAAAAATGGAGTTGGGGAGGATAGTCTCAGAATTATTTTTTGTCCTTTCTAAATTGAAAAGTTGCATTTTCTTGATGGTTTCACATATAGAACCTGCTGAATAAAGTTAATTAATTCATTTGAAGGAGATTTTGAATGCATACAAAAACAGTGGCGTTTTATGATAAAATCTGCTATTTTGACCCTGAAAATCACAGATATCATTTTTGAGTAGATATTATTTTCAAGATAGCTTCAACTGGTAGAATATCACACATGTTGTTGATGAAATCAATTTAAAATCACTTTATTTGAAGCAAAAGATTGGAACGGTTGTCGAGATATGGCATTTTGAAGATTCTGGATTTATACGTAAAAACCGAAGGAATTTTGTTTTCGGCAAAGCTCATCTAAGCCCTCATATTTTGTCGAAAAGGATTTTTTTCTAAAAAAGAATGACATAATTTCTCTCAGATCGAATGTATCAAACAATTTAGCCAGAAAAAAACAACTTCAGTCAGGGTTTGAATGTCTCTTTAGATCAGACAACACCAATTACCAACCAATCAGCGGGCAGGGAAAAAGTTCCAGGGTAAATAAGAAGCTATTACACTGAATCTCTTAATTTTGATTGGTTGTCAAGGTAAACAAACCAACAAATCTTGCTAAAAAATTAAAATTCAACTTTTGAAGAGTACTTATAAAGGTTAAATCATACATTTGTGCAATGTATTCATAATGTGTTGCATAATCAAAGAAAGAAGTATATTTTACATTTTCCTCATGTTTTCAGCACCATCTGACCCAAACAGCTTTTTCAAAACATACTCAACGTATGGCTTCTGTATGTTTTTTTTTATTAAACTATGATAGGTATTTCAAAACAAGTAATAAAAAGTATAGCTTCCTATATTAGGGAACTCAGTACAGAGCTTAGAGCTATAAGGTAGGCCTATGGAAAATGAATTGGTTTAGTATGACCACATGCAATAGGTGACTGTTTATATAACACCATGGAGGAGCCTGGTACATACAATAGGTGAGTATATCCTCCAATTTGAAATACAGATGACCAAATTGTGATAATTAGATATGCGACAGTCATTGTGGGTGGCATTGTTCTAGATCCAAAAAGGAAAACAAATATTTCTTTAGATACCACAGCACCCGAAGACAATGGCACCATAGATGTCCACTGTTATACAAACTAAATCAAAATAGTAAATTAATAAATGAACAGGACAATACACAACATACAGAGTAGTGAATACAGGGATACAGACTTGTAAATTTATGTCAGTACCCATACGAACTGTGACGCCCGTAAAGCAGGCGTAATATTGATAACTAAACCAGGCGTAATTTTGATTGTGACTAGACGTACTGGTGGCTTTGGTAAGAATGTAGAAACCAGGCGTAAAATGAGATGTAATCCAGGCGTAAAACGAGGCGTTATATGTAAATGAGTCCGCCTGGCCAATAACCAGGCGTAAATAAAACCAGGCGTAAATAAACCAGGTGTAAATAATAAGCCAGGCGTAAATAATAAACCAGACGTAAAATGAGGCGGAATCCAGGCGTAAAATGAGGCGTAATGTGCAAATGAGTACGCCTGGCCAATAACCAGGCGTAAATAAAACCAGGCGTAAATAAACCAGGCGTAAATATTAAGCCAGGCGTAAATAATAAACCAGGCGTAAAATGTGGTGCAATCCAGGTGTAAAATGCAAATGAGACTTCCTGGAAAAACAGCAACAAAAGGTCAATGACCTTGAAGCGCTAAATATGTCAAGTAGTTTCAGAGCAGTAGTCGCTACAAGTTTTTAGAATATAAGTCTATGTTAACAAAGATGGCAACTGGCAGCCATGTTAAATGTCGAATAAAAAAAAAATCGACAAGGATCTACATCATGTCATGCTGATAATTTTAGAAATAGTCCCATATCAATCATAATCACTTTTTTTTCACGAGTATTTCGCTACAAACTTGTTTTTAAAAAAATTATTTTTAGACGTTGTGGCTATCTTGAATTTCCGGCAAACCTGAGATTTTGCTAAGATCAACAAGACATCAAGAGCATCATTTCATGAAAAACCATCAATTAGTTTCAGAGTAGTCGCTACAAATGTTTACTACATAAACTCTATATAAACAAAGATGGCCGCTGGCGGCCGTGTTTAATGTTGAATAGAAATAATTTCGACAAGGATCAACATCATGTCATGTGAGCAAAGTGAGCGACATGAGCTCTCGGGTGTATTTTTACCCTGTAAAATGCGTACACAATTGCTGGCGAGATTGCCATTAAAACACAAATGCCCCTTTTATACTCAAAAATGGCCTGCAGATACCAATAATAACAAAACAACCGTAAGCGATACATGGAGAATAGACGAAACAATGCCCTATCGTTTAAGCTCAATATAATTATATAACTTATTCTTTATAAATGAGGTAGAAATTATTTATTTTCTCATATTGTCTGACGGTCTGTCATTACCAATTGGTCATGCAGACATTTTTTTCCACGATCGCCGACATGAGTTCAAATCCCAGCTGGTGCACAGACACGGTTCCTAAGCGAATGGATTATCATCTAGACTGGACAATATTAAAGATTTCTGAGGTCTTCGGCACCACCATTAAAACTGAAACAGTTTCAAACCAACAAATCTACATTTAACAAGGCCACTTACTTGTTTCCTATAAGTCAGGGCAAATAAAAAAATGTATGGTTCCGTTGACACGACCGACCCTAGATTTTTGGGCAATTTTCACCAACGCTAAAACAAATCTTATTTTTTTTTTTTAGAAAAAGTACGAAAGAACACGAGGCATATCTCAGAAAGTGGCGCTTCCGGTAAGCAAGATGACCGCCTCCTCGATTTTAATCTTAGACTTAGGAATCTGTATCAAAACAAATGTTATGGCATTCGGAAATTAGGTTTATTTATGAACACTAGCTAACATGATGGAGGAAGTTACAAGGTAACATGAAGCAAGACCAACTTCCTGTCAAGGCATTTTTTTACTGGTTCAAAAATCTGTCACCAAAAAAAACAATTTTTTCCCAATGTAACCGGAACCACACATATTATTTTATTTGACCTTATGTACGTAATGAATTACATGCACAAGTGCATACTACTTGACTTTTACATTGAGACTATAAAAAACATATTCTTATACAGGTACGTATACTTGGATCTACTGAAAAGACAAGATAGTAACTGTAGTTTATAACTTTAAACGAAAATTATATTTCAAAATGTATATACATATATAATGTATCTTAAAATTCTTTCAATTAAATTTAATTTCACACATCATGCATCAAATAAATTTAAAAAAATAAGTTTTTGCATTCTTAATCATCCGAAGGCATATATAAATATTGTTAGTGATTTTCAGGCATGAGCTGCTTCCACAATCCCGTTACCAGTTCAGACTGCTTTTTTGATTATCAGTTCACCCAAGACCATTCATTAGGATTCTTGAGGCATTGTTCATGCAGTCAACAGTCTTCCTTTTTTTTATAAAGGTGCCTCTACAACCTTAATACATTCTGATACATTATGTAAAAACAGCAGACCCATGGCCGTACAGTGGCATCTCCAAACAATCTTCCTTGGTCACCAGTTTGGTAGGGCCGGGCTTTATTCCATCCGAGGTACTTTAATCTATGCACCGCAAAAGATCATCCCTCCTCATCTGCACGTACACCATTGTTGGCCTCTCCAAGAAACCGAAATCTGAAAATAGTTTTCATAATGATATATAGGGTCCTATAGAAACCACAGCGTCCGAACGCAATGGCATCGTAGATCCGCACTGTACTGCAAACAAGGACTTGAAACTACCATGAAAGAGACAAAAAACAACAGAAAGGGTGGTGAAGACAGGGTTTCCGACTTAGAACGGTCAGTAGGCAATAATGCCTACTGGTTAGCTTGAATCGATTTTATATGCGCACAATCCTCGCTATTATCCTGTCTTCAGCGCCCAAATAGAAAAGACAGTGTAAACAAAACTACATCCCATATAAAGGAAACCTCTAACAATAAAGTCCACATCCAGATAAACTAACTAAAGATACACATACAAAATAATAAACATCTCAGGATGTATCCAGAATCGTACTGAATAACCATAGTAGTTGCAGCTAAAGAGAAAACCAATCTAGGGTACGACCAGAAAACCCGAGGGACGAAAGCTCACGAACCACCTCCTTTAGTTGGGGTTTCAGTAGGTACAATCATAGAGTCCCAAGAGGTAGTCCAGTCATCGCACAAGTGAAAAGTGAAGCGTAATGACTGACTGTAGAGGGGTCAATCACTAAACATGCAGTGCGCTGTAAAACCAAAGGGTTATATCCTTTTCTGACGAACTTCCTGATTAAATTTGTAAAGCGGTCAGGAAACCCGTCAGACCCTTTAACTTTCGAAGTCTATAGACCACAATTCCATAAATTGAGGGTTGTGATATGCCTAGTTGCAGAAGTGTTTTAAGGTTGGTATTGTACTTTTCCAGCAGGGCCTCGTTGCGGCGGTAGAATTTAGAGAAAGATCTACGTAGTTTGTGATAACGAAAACCCTGCTGAAGAAGTTTACTTGTAATAACTTGATTTCGATCATTGAAGTCTATAACATCATTACACGCTCTAGCAAATCGAATGAGCTGGGAGATATACACTCCATATGAGGTAGCACGAGGTACATCTCCATCCAGGTGTGGATAGTTAACGATGTTAAAATTGAAATCATCTCTCTTATTATAGATTTTAGTATGAATGCAATCATTTGAAATCGAGAGATGAAGATCGAGCAATGCTGCTACTGTATCCGAACTGTTGGCTTTATTCAACGTGAGCTCTGGTGGATACATGTTAGTAACCATATGAGCAAAGAACGGATTATCAATATTGAGTATGTCATCAAGATACCGATAAGTATTATTAAAGGCATCAATAATTTCACCCTGGCTAGCAGGTGAGAAACTCAACATAAAATCTCTTTCATAGCAGTACAAAAACAAATCTGCAACAAGTGGCGCACAGTTAGTACCCATAGGAATACCAACAACCTGGCGGTAACTAGTTTTACCGTATCTTATAAAGATGTCATCCAGAAGAAAAGATAAGGCTCTACAAACATCAGTACAAGTCCACATATTATACTTATCAATGGGGGCGTTAGTAAAGAAAGCCCTGACATTATTACAAGCTAGAAAAGTTGTACCTTCTCTAGCAAATGTCTTTTGAATAAGCTGAAGTAATTTTTCTTTGATAAGATTATGTGGTAGTGTAGTATACCGTGTAGAAAAGTCGTAGGTGCTTAGGGAAGAGGCATGAAAATGCTAACACCGTAGTTTGTCAAGAACTTCTCCAGAGTTTTTGATAGACCAAAACAGATTGATTCCTGAGTTTTTGAAGGCCTTTCCGCAATATTTTACAATATGTTCTTTAATCGCGGAAAGTCAGGAAGTCAATAATTTTGATATATTGGTCGTAGTACATGAACTAGAATTAGCGATAAAACTTGCTTTGTAAGGAATTCTGTGAAGTTTGGGTATCCAGTACATTGTAGGGAGCTTCGTCTGCTTACTAATTACATAAACCTTTATAGTCTCCATAAAGGTCACATGCTGGGAAACAATGTCCGTCTCCAGCAGAGGTGTAGTTAAAACATTAAAATACATCATGTTTTCTTTTTAAGTACGATCTGTCGCCTTAACTTGTTTGTTGTTCTTAATTAAATCTTTAATAAAAAGGTTTTACGAGATTATCGGCTAGAGCACTTTGATCACACCCTTTTGTGTGTGACTGCTGTAAGTGTCTATAATGAAATGATACCATAGGGTGATTGTTCAGAGTCATTTAAATTAGCCATCATGTTTTATGAGCTTTCCCCCTTTCCTTACAGTTAACAACAACAACAAATACAGTTTTTGAAGCTGCAGTGTTTTTGTTTGAACTATATATAAATAATCTTGGGTTAATTAGTACAAGCTTCAGCCCACTGATTCCTTTAACAGCAAATTTATTTTTGTTAACCAGTACCAATTATTTTTATTACAAAACAGTTATTATACCTTCATACTTTGGTTAGGTAGAACGTACAAAGACCTGTGGAGTATTCTCGTCCATGGCTTTGTCTTTTCATTTTTGCAGCAGCAACTTATTCAGCTTTTCCAGCCTATAGAAATATAAATGCAACCAAAATATGAAAATTTGATGTCTCTGGGACAATTTATTTTTTACAAATAAATGTGAAAAAGGTAGCATTTTAGCGTCTTTCTTCTATAAATGTATACAAAACATAACAATATTGAGAAAGTAAGAGTTTGGAAGTGTTGTTTAGCAAAATATATGTGTTTACCCCACCCAATACACCAAACATTGGCTGTTTGGGGTGGGGGCCCAAATATTGGCTGCCTGTGTGTGTGTGTGGGGGGGGGGGGGGGGGGGGGGGATGCAACAAAGCTATAAGTGTAGAATTGATAAACCAAAAGTGAACAAATCATTTTCTTGAAAATCCTGATTAAAGCATGCCTATATGGATCTTTATTTTATAAAATATGTCAACCTTTTGACCGCAAACGTCTGCTTTTCAATCAAAGCAACTGAAGTCGCCGTTCTAAAACCTCTAAATGTTATGCTTATAAACCAAACAGTTTACGCAAATTGTTTAAATCATAAAAGTATGCAAGTAATTACATGTAATGAGCAGTATTCTAACACATAAATGCCTGCATATTAGCCATTTATGATCGACGTACATTCGCGAAAACTGAAGACATCACTGTCAGCATATGATTTCCTCCATCTAAAAAGGAATTAATGAGTTTCTGTTTCATGAAACAATATATACGTATACGTATGACATTGTTTATACGCATGGCATATGTTACGTGTACGCTCGGAAATACTTACGATGTTTTTTTAGAACTTCTGCTTGTTGAAAAGGCACGCATCATCATAACGGCTTTTCTAAACTGTGACGTCACGTACTATTCCCAGGTCTATTTCCCAGTTACTTCCGGGTTAAAACCCGGTTGAAAAGAGATGGCAAATTCGATATGTGTGTTCATGTTTCTGATGTTTTAATTAGTATGTCTTCCGCCACATATTGCCCTAAGATTGGATGTCTGTCTGTCTGTCTGTCCGTAACAATTCGTGTCTATGGTGTCATCTCCTTGTACTGCTTGAGGGATTTTGAAATAACTAATGGCACAATTTTTTACCATATCGAGACGATTTGCAGTGCGCATCTTTCAATGTCAAGGTCACACTTAGAGGTCGAAGGTCATATGCACTATATTTCATATCCGCTCCATATCTCTTGAACCACTTGACACAAATATTCACCATAGTGAGACGACGTGCAGAGCCCAACTCCAGCCACGTTCATTCAAGGTCAAGTTCACACTTAGGGGTCGAAGGTCAAATGCACTATATTTCTTGTCTGCTCCATATCTCTTAAACCATTTGAGGGATTTTGAAATAACTTGGCAAACATGTTCACCATAGTTAGACAACGTGCAGAGCGCAACTCAAGCCTCTACCGTTCAAGGTCAAGGTCACACTTAGAGGTCGAAGGTCATATGCACTATATTTCTTGTCTGCTCCATATCTCATAAACCATTTGAGCGATTTTGAAATAATTTTGCACACATGTTCACCATAGTGAGACGACGTGCAAAGCGCAACTCCAGCCTCTTCCGTTCAAGTTCAATGTCACACTTAAGGAAGACGGATGCGGCCATTTTTACTTTTCGACTTTTCGCCCTGTTATTAACCCTCAACAACGCGAAAAGTCGCATACACGAAAAGTCTCAAACCCGAAAAGTCGCAGACCCGAAGGCGAAAAGTCGCAAAGTCGAGATTTTGAGCGAAATTTCGACTCGCAAAGTCGAAAACCCGAAATTGTAACATTTCGACTTTTCGCCACGAAATTTCTTCCAAAATCTCGGGTTTGCGACTTTTCGCCTTCGACTTTTCCTGTAAGCGACTTTTCGCCTTCGACCTTTCGTGTTTGCGACTTTTCGGGTTTGCGACTTTTCGCCTCGAGATATAGTCTGGAAAAGTTTATATGTAGGGCCCCATCTATATTTATAGCAAAGAAAAAGGACCACCTGGCCTCAAGAATAACTTCTTTATTATTTAACCGAAATAGTAAAATGCATATATCATTAGAAAACGTCGACCATGTACTTTTTGAAACAGTAAAGATATCTAAAGATATTTAAATTAAGACGCGAAATAAGTGATTAAATGAATGCAACTGATACATCTATCAGAATCACAGATTTAACCTATATTGATCGCGAATAACACCTGGCTAGGAATTATTTAATACAGCTTTGATCTGTAATAACTTGATATATTTATTCTGCTGAAGATAACTACTTTCCAAAACAGTGAGGAATATTAAAATCGTGTACAATTTGGCTGAGTTATTAGCTTTATATATACATGCTGAACTGTGTTTTCTTTAACACGGTTTTGAACACATGGCCCCCAAAACAATTTTATGAAGTACTTGACAGATATTATTTGGGTTTAAATATATTTAAAGCCTATGTTATGTAATTTATCTGAATTTAAAAATGAATAATATATGTTTATAAATGAAAAGAGTTGAATTGCTGAGGAAAGATAGTTGTATTTGTAAAATGTGTATATACATAGGGTCCCATCTGGACGTTTATTGTTAAATCGTTATTGTGTATATGCCGTTGGAACAACTCCATGAAGGACAATTTAAGTGATCTACGCAATATTTATGAAACCATCCAATGGAACGAGGCCCTATATGAGTTGTCACCCCAGATGGACATAATTTATTGTCACGCTTTACAAGGCCGTCAATAAGGCCCGGTAATCTGCATTGGCGGTAGATTTTATTTATTGTTGATTCGGAGACTGTCCTTTTTGGCATTTTCCTAACTTTCGGAAACAATGGGCATACATTTGGTTTCCGGTTCCCAGTTCCAAGTTCCCTGTTCCCGGCTCCTTATTCGAATCTAATTGGGAACCAAAAACTGGGAACTAGGAACTGGTTCCAGGGTCCCGGTTCCTAGTTCTCGATTCGAACCCAATGAAAATTGAATAATATCACCTTGATTTTCATATTGCACAGATCCCAGTTTCATGAAAACGACATGGGATGTTATAAAATCGGCAAAATGAAAAAGTAGGATGTTATTTTCATAGTTACGTCTCCGAAATATCAATTATTATGATACTTTACAATTTCCACATAATTTCAGCAGGCTTGAACACGCACAGAAACCATTTCTTATTCGCACCGAATAGGGAACAGGGAACTGGCTCCTAGTTTCCGGTTCCCGATCCGAACCCATTTAGGAACTGAACAATTCCACTTTTGTTTTGCAATGCAAATATCCCAGTTTCATAGTAAACAACATGCGATGTTATAAACAAGTGAAAACATGCAGTTAAATCACTGTACCATTCCGTTTTTTCCTGTGTTAGAGTGAATGGTTTAATGTTAACATTGGTTTAAGACAAGGATGTTCATTGTCTCCCATTCTTTTCGACCTATTCATCAATGATTTGGCTGTACCAAATAAAGCTTCGTGTAATGGAATAGATGTCGGCGATAATGAAAAACTCTGTGTTTTACTATATGCTGATGATGTTGTTCTATTGGTGGGGCTGATTTACAAACTATGCTTCATGTGTTAAATGTATGGTGTGAGGAAAATGGTATGGTTGTTAATAATAGTAAGAGTAAAGTTGTTCATTTTAATTATTAGGAGAAGACATTTCGTTTTACATAAATAGTTGATCTTATTGGTTACATGTCCTATATTTTATACTTGTATATAATGAAAGTTGTTGTATTTTGAGTATCTGACAACATTTTATTTGTGATTGAGCAAGTTATGTTAATCAGGACTATAGGAATAGGGACCTCTTAATAAAGGACACATTTCCCAAAGCTACATGGTCATTAAAAAAGCATGGGAAGCTTGCATATTTACAGCAAGCACGCTTCATGGCTGATCAACTCAGGTATATAAATTGAGGCCCGCTCTTAGTTTTTATTTGTATAGCATTGCTATATTGAGGGTAAGAATAGCTTAACAACACTTTGTAATTTACTTTAATAAAGAAATATATGTTCATAATTTAGCTTTTGAATACAAAACTTATCTGGTATTTCTTAATTGTTTTTAGACCAAAAAGCAGAGCACAACAAAATAAATATACAACATTATTTAATGTGTTATTATGTGTACTGGTCACAAATGCTTTATTGGGTGGGCCTCATAATCTGAAGAAAAAATGAATATCACACTTTGCTCATGAAATTGTATGGCTAACAATGATTTACAGTTACCTATAGCAATTCTCTCCCCGCAAATACAATAGGCTCGAAATATGTCCTAAAGACATTTTTTAAATTGCGTAGCGTTTATAAGCCCTCCACCCACAGCCCCACTCCCATCATCACCACCACCACCCAGATCGCGTATTTACAAACTTAGTTGTTTCTTAAAGTGTTGTTGTTTTAAATTAATTTTAGGTTAGTAAGGCATCTGTCAATTGTATTATATAATCAATATTAACATTAGTTGCTCAACTCTTACCTGTTGTACATACGAATGAATAGTATATGTGTTTGTGGTTTTCCATGCAAATTAATGTATCTTTTACTATCGTCTCATTTACCTCCGACTGGAGCTACACATGTACGTTATTACTGTATTATGAAAAATGTATATTTATGTTGTATACTGTGATGAGATGAAACTAAATCAATAATACTGATTCACATCTTCGCTCCAGAGACAATGAATCATAAATAATAATGTTAAATTGGGTTTATTTTGCTAATAGTTGTAGATATAATTCAAATAAAGTCTATATAGATCATAGCACAATCATCATTTAGAAACTTAAAGCCTCATGTGAATTAATATTAATGATTTACACCACAAAACTAGACGAGTCGTTCAGTTTTCCAGACCTCCGATTGGAGCTACACATGTACGTTATTACTGTATTATGAAAAATGTATATTTATGTTGTATACTGTGATGAGATGTAACTAAATCAATAATACTGATTCACATCTTCGCTCCAGAGACAATGAATCATAAATAATAATGTTAAATTGGGTTTGTATTGCTAATAGTTGTAGATATAATTCAAATAAAGTCTATATCGATCATAGAACAATCATCATTTAGAAACGTAAAGCCTCATGTGAATTAATATTAATGATTTACACCACAAAACTAGCCGAGTCGTCCAGTTTTCCACACCGAGCTTTGGCATTAACAATAATTAAATCGTATGGAGCAGTTGTCCGCCCAGCGTTTTTTGTCCGCACAGAATCTGAAAAAGTGATGCTTTTTTCCCGCAGCGCTTTTGATCGCATAAATATTGAAAAAGGGACGCTTTTTGGCCACTTTTTGTCCGCATTAACTCTGAAAAAGGGACGGTATTTTTCTGCACAGTGATTTTTGTATGCAGTGACTCGACTTAAGTCCGCGCAGCTCTTATGTCTGCATATTATCTGAAGCGGAGAAGTGATTGTTTTGTCCGCTATTTTAAGTTTTTCATTACTATTCAATATTATTCATGGCAGGTTCAAATTATATTATCAATACCATGTATCATGTACGCCACGCCCGGGAATCACACCACCTGCACTGCTTTGGCAAAACCAAGAGTATAAGGAGGAGGATGTATGCACGCGCGGGAATATTACCACCTGCACTGCTTTGGCAAAACCAAGAGTATAAGGCGGAGGATTTCCAGATATGCAGGCGTGCGATAAAACAAATGCTCGAAGTGATGCGGTTGTCCAGATTGTGATCGATTATATTTGTATGTAAGCCTAACCGTTCAAGTCGGTAATCCAGTCTTCACACTCTTTGTGTTGTGTATTGTCCTTTTCATTGTATTGTTACTTTGCTCTTTGTTTGTGGTGCAGTGAGGATCTACGGTGCCATTGCGTTTATTAAGCACTTAAATAGCGTAACAGTTTCCTTTTTTTTTCTGCAGACAAAAGGCGCTAAAAAGTGTCACTTTTTCAAATTTTGTGCGGACAAAAAGCGCTGCAGACAAAAAGCGCCGCGCGGACAAAAAGCATTGTCACAACACTCGTTGGATGCTATGACATGTTATTTGTTTTCAATTTGACAATGCCATCATGCAATTTATAATGTGATAATTCAGTTTATATAACATAACATAAAATAGCCATGTATATCAGACACTCAAATAGTTCAGAAATATAAAAAGATCGGACAGGGAACGTAGCATTCAAGGAGGATAGTCAACCACAAAACACAGAAACAAACACGCAAACATACAAACAAGAAGGCAAAAGTAATAATCAATACAAACGACATCACAAACACAAAGGGTTGACTATAGGGCTACCGCATTGGAACGGTCAGTGGCAAAGTAGGCCACTGGTGGTTTAAACCGGTTTTAGGGTGCACCAAACCTCAAACTTACCCTACTGTCATCCCATTAAAACAGGACAGTGTAAATAAAGAAATCCCCGCCATGATCTAATCTCTAACCAACAAGGCAGCATCTTAGGAAGAAAATATCTAGTAATTTGTGGCTATTATCAAGAATTAAAGTATTTATTCCTGTTAATTATAGAATAATGTTTTACAAAGCCTATGTCCAACCACATCTTGACTATTGTAGTATCATTTGGGGTAGTACAAAACAATCAAATATCCAGGTTTTAGTGCGATTACAACGAAGAGCATGTCGTATCATTCTAGGTGAACAATATACCACTTTAAGCGAGGCTTTAAATATAATTAATTCTCTTAAAGGGACACTGTCCGTAACTTTTAGCTTATAAAACACACAATAATTATGTTTGCAAACACTACACACTAAACATTATTGAATATTTACTAATTAAAAGCAAGATTGTTTAACGGAATTCAATCGCGGTACAAAAAAAAGTAAATCCGCTTTGTGCGTTTGAACTCGCAGCCCAAACTAAAATTACACTCGCCGTAATAATAGTGGTCGACCACGCTCCCGTCTGAGCTATGCGGGCTATACATATTTCGCAATACATACTGTGGTGAAAACCTAATGCGCTAATGGAAGTCACGTGATCGCAGAAAAGGTAAATATTGTGGGTCCCACTTTATTTACATATAATAATTAAAACTTTTTTTTTCAAACTCACGAATGTATTCCTACATACTTCTTAGGGTCTATCCTCATGTTTTCATATATACATTTCACTGAATAAAAGTCAGCCAGTTATTTGGTTATGCTCAATATCTGCTTACTTACGGACAGTGTCCCTTTAATATTGAACAGAGGGTTTCACTTCATAAAGCCAAATTTATGTACAGGGTTTCGCAAAATGCAGTCCCGTCATATATTCAAAATATGTTCAATTACAATGTCAGGCGTCCAAATCATTTACGTTCTTCAAATAAATCGGATTTTTTAATACCCAAACCAAATATAGAACTTTTTAAAGGGAGTATGTCTTACTCTGGGGTAAAAGTATGGAATAACATTCCAAATGAAATAAGACAGAGCGAAAGTATTAAAAGTTTCACAGTAAATTATACTAAGTGGATAAATTCGAATCAACAGTCATAAAGCTAAAATTGTAAATATGGCCATATGTAAGTCTGTAAGTTAAACCTCTGCCGCCATATGTATGTATTATGTTGTTGTGTAACATTGTTATCATGTTGATCATGTTTATGAATAATGCTAACTTTGAATTTGTTATGCTGATTGTTATATTGCTATATAATTATGTATTTGTATGTATGTAAATATTGCTTTAGAGGGCCCCAAGGAAGATTATTTTATACTAATTGGGTTACCCTCTGTAAATAAAGGCTTTCATTCATTCATTCATTCAATAGGCAATATAAGTAAAACACAAATATGCTCATATAAATATAATGCAAAAAACAATAGCCTAGAAAGACACAATGAAGGTACTCAATGACTTGGCAGAAGCCACAGCAACAAGAGAATAAAGCATTAAGTGCACGACAAGCAAGATCATAGACAAACATCAAACGCCACCGCCCCAATGGGCTTTAGGTAGGCGTCATCATAGTTCAGGTTCACCCATTTTTGGCAAACATTGTAACAACGCTAAAGGTAACAATTCCGCTAACGGTAACAACCGCCGCTACAGGTAGCAATGCCAACACTAAAGGTAACAACCACCGCTAAAGGTAATAATTACCTCTTCCGCTAAAGGTAACAACGCTAACGCTAAAAGTTTTCATGTTAACGCTAAAGGTAACAATTGTCTAAGCTAAAGGTAACAACGTTTTTTCAAAATCTACAATTTCACTGATTTTTCTTGTTAGTTACTGAGGCATTTGATTAGCTTCCAGTAGATGCGACATTAAGATCATACATACATAAAAGAAAGTGTGTGAGTGGGGTGGTGCGTGGGGTGGGGTGAGGCAGCGCCTTATATAATAATAATTTAGTGCCCTCTATCGTCAATTTTGATTGGATAAAGATAGCTCCTCCCATTTTCTAGAAAGTTCTATTGCTATTTATAGTAACAGGTAGGGTTTTTCCATTTTATAAATAGATCTTCTAGAAAATTCTATATCACCTTTAATTTGTGGTCATGTTTTACAGGTCAAGGTCATGGGCGGAGGAGGTTGGGGGTGTGCCTGCGGGTAAAGATTTGAAATTTAGATTTGTTCTTCGTAATTTTACCATGTATTTTAATTCAATACAGTTATTATGGATTGACAATAAGGATTATTTTTAAACAATTATTTTGATCTCTGTGAGAAGAAGAGGTTTGGTATATATAATCTTATCGGGTTTATTTTACAATCATCAAACATCACGTTCATTGATTTCTATATGTAGGGTCTACTATATCTTTGTATTGGGTTTCAAAAAAAGTTATATGATAGGTCACGTACAATGTCTTTCAGTGATATAGGTAACATAAATAGAGTGTACAAGATATTAATCCATGCTCAAGGGATGAACTTACGCTCAAAACTTTTAAACCTGGCATTGTTTGAATAGCCCATACTTTCTTAAAGAGTCAACGTGGCGGAATATATGGATGTGTTTCACACATTGGTCCAATAATAAATGCAACGGAGTCGATAAGCCCATACACTTCTTAGGAATTAGCGCTGGCTCTGGCTTGATTTAAACCGCGACCCGCCTTTCATTCAACGATTGAATCTGTCATGTATATGGTATTTAGTTCATCGATTAACCATTAGCACAGACTTACTCGTCCGAAATTCCTGTCAACCACGGTCCAGCGGGGATGGCTTTGGCTCACATGCTGGACGTCTTTGGACGAGTTATGGTATGTGTCTACGCCGTGATCCACTCCCATATATATGCACTATTTATGCACACTTTATGTACTTGGCGTATGTTAGCATATTTTCTTCCATGTTTGCTAATACACAGGTTTTTCAGTATACATTCTTACATATTGAAAATAATATTCTGATTAAGATAACATTGATGTTTTAAGGTTTGACATCAATATGTATAACATCTCGTTGTGATATAATCAAATGGCTGATTTTAATCATACATCTTCATCATGAATTGTATGCATAATTATCCACACGGCTGTTCATTTGACGGACTAACATCATTAACAAATGAATCGCTGATCACAGAGCAGCTTATCTTAATCAGAAATCTGCATCATACACAAACATGCATAATTATTCACACGGCTGTGCATACAATGAAACACGGCTTGGCCTAACTAGCCTGTTCTAGCTTGGCCTGGCCGAAGATTAGTTGGTCCCTTGGGACTAGTTTAGGTCAGGCTAAACGGTAGCTTCAACCCTGGGGATAATGTTTGAGTATCTAAGTTCATCTATGTTGTTTCTAGATTGTCAGTGGATCACATTAAGGTAGCATCTCATGGGACAATTCAGCTGTACTGAGTATGTTAGGAATTATACACCTTGTGAGGGTCATTCAGAAGTATTAAATTGATAGTTATCATGTTAACGTGTTTGTCCTATTGTCTTAAGATAATGAAATGCAACCAGTTTATGATATAAGGAAAAATTATTAATGTGAAATAGCAAAACTCACATGTATTAATGGAAACAAATATAATTTCTAAACACGTAACTTAAAAACGTAATGCAACAAGTACATATATCATTTAAAACCTATTCCTTTCTTGTTGTTGGTATAATAACACTAAATAACAAAATCTCCATGAAAACAATATACAAATATAGCACAATTATAATACAATTGAATATTTTCAGGTTATATATTTATAGCAGATGATCCTACCACCCACCCTACCATCCAGCAACCTACCCACATTTGCACCCTACCAAAATGAAACCACGCAAGCACCCATTCGACCATCCATCAACCCACTACTCATTCAGTTTCATTTAACCATCCATCCATCAATTTTCTCTTTCAAAAACATTGTACCATTATATCATTCCATAACATATTTTAAATCATAATCATCAAATTAATCCATTGTTATAAAATAATTCATCCTGTCACTAATTTATCAATCACGCAATCGTTTAATCAGTTTTAAACATTAACTCACTTTATTTTTCATATTAATATGAATATATCCTAACTGTTATTGTTTTCCAATTTGCACACTATTATGTTTCTTCCTTCTACGCGTTTCTCATGATTAATACCAGTGACATCTCACAATCAATGCTAATTCAATGCAACCAATTACAGTTATTTAACATTCAAACATTTTTGTGAATGCCACTCATTGCAAAGAACCTGATTAAGGACATGACCTGGACCAATAACAATTAAAGTAAACAATTTTAAGATCAGGCCGGACCAGGCCAGGCCAATGAGGCCAGGCTAGTTAGATCAAGGCATGTTTCAGTGTATGCCCACGACTGTTCATTTGACGAACTAACATCATTAAATTGATCATCACAGAAGCAGACCAACTCACTCAGTAATTCTGGTCATCAACTGCTAGTTCATAACATTAAGACCTGTGTCTTATCAATCTCATAGCCACGCTCTGTTGGGTCTGGCACATTTAGCATATCCTCTCCAAACCAACTGACCTGCACACTTGATAGATGAAGTAAAAATCATATGTTTGGGGGGGCGTAACTGCCTTGGGTTTACACTCTTTTTTTCAAGTACCACTGTTTATTCCAAATGTCATGAATGTGTTTAGAGACATACATTTATCGGAGAGATAATCCTCACCAGCACTGTTCATCATTACTGTAGATGCCATTTTCATGCCAATTTCGAAGAAAGAGCAACAGGTGTGTAAACCATCGACAAGATTCGCTCACTTTAACGTTTATCAACACTATCATGTATATGGATTAATCTGGGCAAATCTAAATGCTTTTCTTGCCAATATCACAGAATAGATTTTCAACACCAAAACGATCATACTGGAATACTAGTCATGTATGTACATCCGTGTCTGGTCTAAGGAGAAGTACAACAACACCTTGTCTGGCTTTGAAGTTGGCTAAATAGCAATACATGAATAATTATGATGGTATCAGCTTTCTTATGGTTACTTCAAGATTTCCAATGACGACTACACAGACATATGCTGTCTACAATGGCTGATGTATATAAGACTGGTCCTCTCAAAGAAGTTCATGGGCACTTTTAGCTAGGTGTTTCGTATACAATATTCAAATCTCCTTTACTCTTGCTACTTGTAAGAACCTTTTTCTAGGCATGAATGATCATTATTTCCTGTATGTGAGATTGTATATAAAGAAATATAAAAATATCGAACAGGGAAAGTATCATTCAAGGAGGACAGTCAACCACAAAACACAGAAACAAACAAGCAAACAGATAGTGAAACATTTTTTCCATGTTTCTCACGAGTTTGGGCTATTAGGATTTTTTCGTACTGCTCAAAAACAACATGGGCGCTTTTAATATCCATCCTTCTGTATAAGTATATGCATTGAAAACAATGAACCATGTAACTGTATGTTTGTTTCACTAAAGACGACATTGGCTGTAAAATTTGAATAATTCCATTTCGTCGAAATTGATCCTATCCACTTCATCGATACTCCTTAAAACCGATACTGGTGGAATATTTGTTGAACATGTTTTTTATGATGTCGGCCGTTTTGTTTGCAACCATTTTCTCTCATGACAAAAATAACTCAACGGTACAGGTGCATTATCAAAAGTCATAACGCTTTCCAGTGGGGTTATTTTGTAATGATTGTATGGTCATTAGCCCTAAATACAACTCTCCCTCATTAATTAGGACATCTTTTGATTTGCATTTTACAGAATCTTTAATTTACTATTTGTCATTATCTGTTTTAGTAAGGCATCAAAAAACTCTTTCTGAGCTTCTCCTGTCCTTCTTATACTATTAAACGTTCAGTAAAACATCTTTAAATTGACCTAGGGGATTCATTGTCCGTTTGTTGGTTTGAGTGTTGTGTTCATTAGGAGGGGCGATTTAATATAATGAGTATATACTACTTTTTCTGTGATGTAAGCAGTCAGATGCAATATTGGACTGAAATTCTGTCCAAAGTGGAAGGAGCTCTGCTCTGTCATCACAAACGTGTCACATCTACCAGTGTTATACATTAATTACATCTTAGTAATACGATGTTACTCCTTGTTGGTTAGAGATTAGATCATGGCGGGGATTTCTTTATTTACACTGTCCTTTTTTAATGTGATGACAGTAGGGTAAGTATGAGGTTTGGTGCACCCTAGAACCGGTTTAAACCCCCAGTGGCCTACTTGCCCACTGACCGTTCAAAGGCGGTAGCCCTATTGTCAACCCTTTTGTGTTTGTGATGTCGTTTGCATTTATTGTTACTTTTGCCTTCTTGTTTGTCTGTTTGCGTGTTTGTTTCCGTGTTTTGTGGTTGACTGTCCTCCTTGAATGCTGCTGTCCCTGTCCGATCTTTTTATATTTCCTTACGATTCTGATTTTAATTAGATTGTTCAAACAGCAAATTTATTCTAATCTCTACAGTTTATATTTGAATGTTCTCACTTCATAAACGTTACCGGTGCTCTGGTAAAATACTCCCAAGTAAAATAGTCATACGAGGAGGAAAAAGAGTAGTTTGTTAGGCCACGAAAACAAATAGTCGTATTTCAGGTTCCCGACCGGCCCTATATTTTGTCCACCTTAACTTTTTTTACCCTGTTTCAAAAAAAAATAAAGAAAAATGAAAAGAAATCTCGATCTCTTGTGCCGCCATGATGACGATACCGTTTTCGTTCTGTATTCGTCAATGCCGTAATCCGACGGAAATACTGCGATTGGTGTATCTCGGATGTTTACGCTTGCTTTTACCCGGCAATGGCTGCCCCAGCAAGGCTTATGACTCGAGGTAATTTTATTTCATTGTATGTTTTACAATGTTTATGCTTTTATGCTTTCTTGTCTCGCACGTTACTCTATTAAATGTAGCATTCTATGCCACTCCGTGGTGACCCTGATTGAAATCCTGATTTATGGAAAGTTATATTTGGTTTTGTCATGTTAATATTATGTTTAATATCATGTTATTACGAGAAATCATGAATTGATCAGAAAGTTATATCATCTACCATTGTTTTATTTGTTTAAATGATTTTTATGACGAATACAATTAATGTGATTCAATAACATATTTAATACTTCCAGTTTTAGAATAGCAACATAGAGAGCTGTGTACTTGTATGTACATTGCATGATATTCCAAACAACTGCATGTTTGTTCTACTCTGTGACGTTTCTTTCCCATCTTCATGTGATGAGTTCAAAGTCCATTTTGGAGCCATTTTAAATTATAAATATTAATATATGCATCCTTGATGCCTAGACTGGCATCAGTCCTTGATATTATAGCATTTTAACTATAACCTTTTAACTATCATTATAGAATTTCCTTAGCACTGAAAGAGGACAATATCTCCACTTTTAACTTGTTTAGTCTGATCTCAACATTAAGTCATGGAGAGAAACAGAGCTTGAAATGAAATATTTTTTAAGTATTATTTTTTAATTTGTCTAACTTTATTATTTATAGTCTAATTTATAGACTGATACCAGTCTACCTTGAGACCATAAGAACCAGAGTTTAGAATTATGTTTTCTGGTTCTAATAGCTACCTTCGTGTAGTAAAAAACAAACAAAAATAATTCGACCTACCTATCCTATATTATTTGAGCTGGAAACATGAAACACGACTATATGTTTTCTTGGCCTTATGACTACTTCTCAATAATTTAGAATAAACTGTGTGTAACAAGATGGACCAAGTGGAGACAACTCACCAAGGGAGAATCAAGAATAAATAAATTTACGAATTTATTTACAACAAGATGAATAAATATACAAATGAAGACAAATGACAAAGTAGAAATCTCAACGTTTTAAATCATGTTTTAAATGAAGTCCACTCCGTTAGATTAAACTGTTCGGTTTTAATCAGACTGAATATCTGATATCTGTATTTATGATATATGCGTGCTATATAACATGCTATATTATCTCTCAAAGCTATATCTAGCTGAGTCCTTCCGGTACAGTTCCCAGCACTAATACTTCACCCCCGCGTTATATTGCAATCCCGTCCTTAGCGGTTGCTATTCGTCCCGGTACCACACATGCTTCCGGTGACGTTATTCACACGTGACGCCCACTCGCACGATCCTTTCCGGCGGTATTACACATCCGGTGACGTTTTCTGCGTAACCAGGCCCTCTTGCCTAGCGTCTCCGTGGCTACCGTCTGGTCTGTCCCCAAATAGCGATTGCTGTAGTTCCCGCGTCCTATGACGGCGTTCCCAACCTACGACCCCGTAGACCCCGTCAATACGCTCTACGCTCCTAGCATATACGGCTACAAAATATATACCCAGTCTTACAATGTTATCACAACATATATTTTATAATAGCGCTAAGGTATCACCATACCTAAAACTGATTGTAATGCAATCTTTATTCAGAATGAATAAATCCGAATTCTAAACCTTCTTCGAATAGACATTATGCTAAACTTTAATAAAACGTGTAAAACGATTACAGATGTAATTTATCGACTATGAAATCTCACATTGCTGGATGTAACGCAAAACTTAAAACATAATTTCAACCATAGACTGACTGAATAATTGGTTTTACATCCCGTTAACACAGTATAGGCTATAATGGTACAGCGACCTCAGAGTTATTGAATAATATTGACAATATGAAAACCAACCTCAGAGATTTATACTGCACAATAAACAATAACCGTTTATGCAATAACGTAATGACAGTTAGAAACCTCCGTAGAAAAGTACATACAATCTGAATCGCGTATTCCATTTTACTATCTATAGAACAACTGGCATTATCAATAGTGTAAATATATGCCCCAATAATCGTATCAGACAATAATTTGCTAAAATATTATGAAGTTTGAAAACTTACAATAATTAAAGACAATATCCTGCTAACTATCTATAGCTTTTACCGACAGATATTTACTTCAGAACAACAATTTAAATATGACAATAATTTACAACAAATAAAATAGATTTGACTTACCCTTTGCCGTTATGGTAATGGTCACTACTACTCTGGATAATGGCTTGCGATCCTGTGACAAGTTCTTACGATTTCGAAACACATATATACAGTCCCAACACGGATACCTGGCCAAACACGCCATCCATGCAAATGTCATGTTACTCGGACTGCTCGGACTGCACGTAGTGTCGTAATAAGAATTCTATACATTTATTAGGCCCGTACTGGTAAATACTGGCAAATTTACTCATAATACACAGCTTGTACAATCATTACTTTCTTAATAGTTGATGGATTTTGATGAAATAAACGCCAAAACAACTTATTCTTTATCAATAGAATGAATCTAGTAAAATATCATTTATTAGATATAGGCATCGATTAAAAGTTATGCGCTTGGCAAAATTCCTATTCAAAATCAGGGAAAATAAGGCCCCGACAAACACAGTTAAAAACTCTAAGTAAATATGCACTCATTTTGTTACACTGTGGTTAAAATAAACAACTTTATAAGATGACATAAAACTAAATATTTACTAAAATTACAGTAGCAAGATGTATTATACAGCAAACATTTTGTTCAGTTTCACCCTCTCTTTTTATTTAATAATTTATTTAAAGATATTAAAGGTATTTTGGTTCTTTTTATAGATATAGAAGAAATATATACTCTTTTAAATTTAAAGAAGTTGCTTTAAAAGCTAAACAGTTATATAATACTTTTTAAAATAGTATAGGGCTGTAAAACGTTTTTAAAAAATAATTTGCAGTATTGACCTAGATTTTGACCTCTTTTGGAAATTAATGACATATGTTTTTCTCTAAAAGGTTAAAATAAGTATTAAATTGCTAAAACTATATAAAAATATACTCACTAGTACCGACCTGATGATATTTTATCTTCATATATAGACAGACAAAAATATCGGACAGGGAAAGCAGCATTCAAGGACGACAGTAGCAATCTTTAGAAAAATGGCGTCCATCTTGGATGCCATATTGGTTTACTCGGTTCGCCCTCATTTTTGCCAATTTATGCTGATTGTCTGATAAACTTTAAACCAAGACGAACATTTTGATATATAACAAGTTTTGTTCTATTTTGTTTTCCACATACCCCTTAACTCCACATCGATTTTGGCCATGGTCACCCTACTATTCAGGCAACATGTATTTTTTTATCACTTTATTTTGTTAGATATAGACATTCATTTTAAAAGTTATTAAATGATCAAGATATATCCAATTTGTTTATTCCGTTAAGTAGCATTGAGCACCTGGTGGCCTATATCATTTTGAACATTAAACCCTTCGAATATATTTATATTTTAATATTGAATGATATTGGATTACGTCAAAAGTCGACAAGCAAATATTGGCCGGATCAGCAGCTCATAATTACGGTAATTGTACCTTATCCATACATTATATATTTGAGAGGTATTATTGTTTACGAATGATCATTGCTGCCGTACATTACAGTGGCGTAGGAAGGTTTTAGATACTCGGAAGGCAGGTGGGGCCCAAATGAGCATTTTCAAAGTTTTTTTCCCTTTCTTTTTGCTTGTCACTTGTTTTAATGAATTTCTTTGTCAATTGATTAGATTGATCACTTGTGTTGGGTCAAAACATAAATTGGCAAAAATATGTGGTGGGACTGGGGGGAAACATATACTAGGCCCACCCCTGTCATATTATTGAGATGTGCCTGCCCTCCCTCTCCCCACCCCGTTCCTACGGCTATGCATTATTTGAGCATAGTATGATTGATACAATGTCTAGACAATTTACATCAATAAGTATTAGTGGTTGCGGATTCAGAGGAATGGGATCTGAGGAATTCAAGTGAAAAGCATATTTTATGTGTTTGTCTGCAAACTGTATTTCTTTCAGCGTTGGGACCCCACCCCTGCACTCCCTCACCCCTTACACATACACACATATATCCATTCCAGCATATATTGTGTCTATACATTTAAATATAAAGTAGCTCGTAAAACACTTAATCAGATATACTTGTCTTATATGCGTCCAATATTAGAATATGCTTCCATTACATGGGATGGATGTACTTCTTTCGAAAAAGATAGCTTGGAAAAGTTACAATATGAAGCAGCTCGTATTGTGACGGGACTGACTCGTTCAGTATCCATACATCGTTTAATATCTGAAATAGGATGGGTATCACTTTCCGATAGAAGGAAAATGCAAAAACTTATTTCAGTCTATAATGTTAAAAATGGATCCGTTCCAAATTATATCTCAAACATCTTTCCGCAGCTAGTAGGAGATGTCAGTGCATACCCTCTCAGAAATAACGACAACTATGCCACTATTGCTAGGAGAACTGAAATATACAACAAATCGTTTGTTCCGTCTTCTCTTAAACTATGGAATAATCTGTCAGTAGAAATACGAAACTCGGAATCTATATCAATTTTCAAGAGAAGACTATTAACATCTGTATTTCCGAGTACAAAGCTACCAAAATACTACTTAAGTGGTCAACGTTTATTTTCTGTTTTACATGCCTCAATGAGGAATTTGTGTAGTAATCTTAATAGTGATTTGTACCTTAATCATTTACGCGATTCACCCGTTTGCGAGTGCGGATTTGAAGTAGAAGATGCTGAACATTATTTTTTCCAGTGTAACACTTTTTTCACATACCGGCTCCAACTCTTTCAATCCACCCGCCATGTACACCCGTTAAATATAAGAACAATCCTTTATGGTCTCGAACAGTTAACTGACGGAGGAAATGAATCTCTCTTCGAAGCAGTTCAAACATATATACGCGAAACACATAGGTTTACATAATCTGTCTCTGTTGTTTTTCAACAATCTACACGTACTATGCGCGTACACTATATTTTGAAAATGTTTTCTAGATAGCGTTCAGGCGTTCTTAAACTGACTGAATTCAAATTGGGGTAAACTAGTCTTTCTCACTATTCTCACTATTCTATCCTCTCTCTTTCTCTATTTTGTTTTCTCTTTATATTTTATTTACTTATTCAGCTTTATTCTATATCAATGTATTTGCCATTGTATTTTATTTTATTACTCTCAGCCATATACATTCGCAATTTCAAAATGCTAACTGGGAAGGGTTTAATCTAATGTTGGTAGAACTTGTTACCCAACCCATTTGTCATTATAATATGTCTATCGTATATATGTTTATATTTGCTCTGTTTGTAAAATATTGGCAATAAAATATGTTTAAATCAAATCTATACATTTAGGATGTCCTATTGGTTAAATGGCGGACGGAATATAAACCTTAGAACTAAACACCCACATACATAAACTCAAATGTTGTATGTGCAATGACTTTTATTCTAATTTTATCAAAGCACCAAGTTTAGACTCATGTCTAACGGTTGAGGAGTACATTCTTTAAATAAACTTGTTCGTTCGATTGTGTTACGTTGATAACTTTACTGAAGTGAAAACGAAACGCAAAACGGGAATTTCCGCTATATATTGTACATACTGCACACTTAATTCCACATAATATTCCAAAGAAATCCCAAGATGTTTTGCAAACAAATATTTACAGTTAGTTAGAGAAAGGACACACCTGTGATGTTGTAGACGTTTTAATCACAGTACACTTTGTAACAAGAAATTCATAAATGTGAAGTTCCTATATAAAAAATTGAGCCATTTAACGTAAAGAGTTTGCAGAATTTCGCATCCTAAATTTGCTCACATGCTTTCAAAGCCTAACGAGTACTCTGTCAATAATGAAACTTTGAATGAATACTATTCGCTGTGTTATTTGTTGTTTTAGTATTTTTTGCGAAAGGAAATGTCTTGCCTAGCCATGTACCATTCAATTAACAGCAGCAATTTGTACTTACAATATATAGCAGAAATTCCCTAGATGCTTTCTTTTTCGCTTCAGTATACTTATCTGTTTTAGATAATAAAGACAAATCATTGACAATCAATATTCGATCTTTTCTCACTCGCTCCATTACAGTTTACATTGACCAGAGTGTACGTGTACAGCTATAAATGTTGAATCAGGTGGCACAGTAACTAGCAAGAACATGTTTACTCAATTTTCATTGAAACCGTACATTTTTCAAAACGTTGTTGCCTTTATCGTAGATAGTTTTTACCTTCAGCGTTAACATGAAAAGTTGTTACCTTTAGCGTTAGCGTTGGTACCTTAAGCGGAAGAGGTGAGTGTTACATTTAGCGGAGGTTGTTACCTTTAGCGTTGGAATTGTTACCTTTAGCGGCGGTTGATACCTTTTGCGGAATTGTTAACTTTAGCGTTGTTACAAACATGCTTAATTATGTACTCTTATTATTCTGAATGCATTTTAACGGCATAATAGAAATATTTACTTAATTGTTCCAAACTATGTTTTGACATAAAAGAATCCAATTTATTAATTGTTGGCAATCTGCAGAATTTTATTTCAAAATTAGCATAATACACGTATACTAAACATTGACTCTAGATCCTTTTGGAAACGAGAGTCAATGACACTTCCGAGGTAGAGACAAGGACAAAAAAAAACACACAACAGAGGGTGAGTTCAACTCGTTATTTTTTATTATTTAATAAATCAAAAGATTTATTTCAAAAATTGGGGAATGCTATTCCAATTATATGTGTTCAAACCATGTTCATGTTGCAAAAATATTGCCAATTATTATTTAATTTTTCGCCTATAAGTGTGGGAGGTATTTGTGTTTTCTTCGACATTTCGCATTTTTCTGTGCATATTTGTATTTGTTCATGAAAGTCAGTTGTGTGTATACGTGGAGATGAAAATCCCAATATATATTCATTATACACTACAATTTATTATGAGAAAACAGTGCATAGAGGATTTAAGGTCAATTTTGGGTAAGAGCTGGAGTCAATGATCCGGAGCTAGGGTCAATGACACGGAGTTATCGTCAATGCTAAGGTATTTGGTGTACAATGTATAGTGTTAAACTGTATTGGCATAGACCACATTTTGTAGAATCTTAATATTGACCTGTTAAGTTGAAACATCAGAAGACATTTAAGGCACCGAACATGCGTTAACGGGAAGATACTTAAGTTCCTAAATGTTTTCCTGTAACATTTCCATATATATATAAAAGTGTATTGCTCACTGATTTAACGGATAATTTCAATAACAGGTCGCATTGTGTCGTAGTTAATGGTGAAATATCAATTGTCATCTCGGGTGTACCACAAGGCATTGTGCTAGGTCCGGTACTTTTCTTGCTGTACATAAATGATATGACTAAGGGTATCCAGCCAGAAATTCGACTGTTTGCTGATGAGTATTTGTGTTATAGACCCAATAACATGTGAGGAAGATCGGAAAAGGGTACAGGAAAACGTAGACAATTTAGGCATATGGGCAAGGAAATGGGACATGATGTTCCAGCCTAGCAAGTGTTACTATATCAGAAGATTTAAGGTGGAATACACACATAGGGAATGTTTGCAACAGAGCAAACAGAACCTAGGTATACTCAGAAGGAATTTATCAAGTTGTCCCCGCAATGTTAAGGTTTGGTCCCAAATATCTTAGAGTATGCAGATGCGGTATGGGACCCCCATTGTATATGTCAGGAGGAGCTGGAAAGGCTACAGAACCGATTTGTTTTGTCCAATTATCGTAATGATCCTGGTAGCATGGTATTCGTAATAAGCTATGATGGAAACTGTGTAGTAAAGAAAAAGGCCAACCCGGTCTCCAAAATAACTTCTCTATTATTTAACATAAATAGTAAACATATATATCGTTAGAATGCGTCGTCCATGTACTTTCTAACACAGTAAAGATATTTAAATTAAGACGCGAAATAAGTGATTTAATGAATGCAACACATACATATATCAGAATCACAAATTCGACCTATTTTGATGGAAGATAACACAGAGCCCCCTCGGAATATTAAATACAGCTTTGATCTGAATAACTTTATATATATTTATTAAGCTGAAGATAACTACCTTCTAAACCTGTAAGGATAATTAAAATCGTGCAAAAAGTGGGAAAGTTATAAGACGCTATATATACATGACATGCGAAATTGTATTTTTTTAAAACCGCGGTATTTGGTTCGAAACACCTATCCCTCAAACTATTTTATTAATTTATTTGAAGATATTATCTTCGTTATGTGTCTTAAAAGCCTATGCTATGTAGTTTATCTGGATGTGAAAATGACTAAAAATCCGTTTATAAATGAAGAAGTTATGAACTTCTGAAAACAACTTGTACATTTAATGAAATTACCGAATGTATATCCTGACAAAGTTTTTCGTGTTATCAAACATATTATCCATGAATCGAATGTGTATTGTTGTACTGTTTGAATATGGATACTGTACTTATTTTATTACTGTCACTATTTTATTAAATAATAGTAAAGTGTGCTCTTAAATATGATCATTTATTCTATATGTAATTCTGATAATATTTTTTTAGAATTGTATTAATCGCTAATATAAGATCATGGGCATTTATTTAGGTTTATGATGAGATCAAACAGCATATCTTTATAGACTTCTTAATATTTGTTTGTAGCAATTATCATTGATTATAGAGATTACAGTAAATCCGAAATAATAAAAATATGGTCCAAGTGAAATTAAAGGATACGTGACTGTTTGTAGCAGTTGTTAGTTAATGTTGGGTTAATCCAGAAATTAGACACACTGTTTGAATAATTTAAAGTGTTCAAAGAATACAGTAAGTGCTAAGTTTCCTCACATATTAGAACAGCATTTATCAATATAGTTTATGTGGCGGCCATTTTGAATTTTGACTTCTAAAAAAGGGTATGATAATGGACCTTTGGAACCGGCCGGGCACGATACATACGAAATATTGCAGTCTCGGTTTGATTGAGACTGTTCATGAGCGGTAGTGAAATATGCTAGCTACCGCTCACGCCCTCTAGCCCCGGGTTGAGCAGAACTCAATAGTCGTAAAATCAATAGTACAACATGTTAACCATCCCGAAGATGGCATGCATATGGCGGTAGACATGGAGTATGCTGCTTCCCCATGTCGTAAGGCGTATGGTCCCAGTATCTAATAAAATTAAATGCCCCGAAGAGCGAAATAAACATAATGGAATTTATTTGGGGGACGCGGTTATGAAGCCTGCGTATCACAAGTAACAGCCAAAATACTAAATTAAAAAGCAGACAAAAATCGTACGAGTGGTTAAACAATACCCAGAGCCTTTTATCGGCCGGAGTAGTGGAACCAGCGAATCAAAAATTAAGTAAGGAAACAAAAGAAATTGAAAATGTACCACCGATAACTAAATATAAGTATCCAAAGATCGAATGAATAACAGTACTGATTGCAAGCGCGAGGAGACGTTTGACTGCCGCCACACTGCACAATCAACGCCACTGTGCTATAAAAAAGAGTATGATATTGGACCTTTGAAAACGGCCGAGCATGACACATACGAATTATTGCAGTCTCGGTTTGATTGAGACTGTTTGATTGAGACTAACTCAGGTATTTGATTGAGACTAACTTATGTGTTTGTTCATAAAAACCTGTCGGCACCGAAACATATTATAGCTTAAATAGCACCAAGACGAATGTAAACTTTCTTTTATTTTTTCTTGTATGAATGGTATTTTATCTCATTTTAGTTCATGTTAGGCCATATATGACGGTCCATGTTTTTGTGGTAGAGGCCGACCACCCCACCTGTTCTGGGTAGAACCAAAAATGTATACCATCCCGCCATCCGTAAGAACTTTCTGGATCCAATCAATATGGTAGACTGCAACATTGTTAACACCATATTTAAGTCATCTTTTACGATCATTCATGGGCTAGCTTTTTTTGACCGCGTCAAGAACACTTGTGGAATTAAATAAGTATAGCTTAGATTAATTAAACTAGCAGTACTATGTTTTGATTTGCAGACCACTTTTGATTTTAAAACAAATCTTGTGTTAATAAACATAAAGATTTTATATCAAACTTTGATATGTACGCAGCTGTAAAATGTATGTATCGTTGTTTTCTGTAACTGCAATTATCTACATACATTATCATTAAATGAAAATGGCAACAGATTGAAATAAAATGGAAAAATACATTTCAAGTTTCAAGAAGAATATTTATTTTGCACACTTTGTATCTGCACATAGTCATATACAGACAAATACACGTAAAAAAAAAAAGAATAGTGCTACCATGGCCGGGATTGTAAAGACGCTGCGTTTGAAACCCGTAGCGAGAAGGTTCGAATTTCACTGGAAGCTTGACTCACTGTGTTGTAAGTTGTACAGTAGGAAATGTTCAGTCACTTCCAAGATGGCGGACGATGGTGTTCCCCCGATGTAGGTGCTGAACTTTATCATGTATTGTATGTTTACTAAAAGATTGGGAATTTGCTCCGTTTGCGTCAGTTAATATATACGTTCTGTCCTGCGGTTTAAAGAACGAAATGTTATGCAAAAGTGCCGCGATCTTGGAAGTGACTGAACATTTCCTACAATACAACTTACAAGACGGTGTGACATGTAAGTGAAAAAGTTTTGATTCTTACGAATGACAGGAATGACGTAAAACACCATGCAGCTGTAACAACAAAAGGAGCTGTCAATACAATTTCAGACAATATCAGCCATAATGATGTTTTGTATATGTTGTTTTGTTTTTTCTGCAATTTCAAAGATTAAATATTTCTCCTACACATAGTGAATAATGAATGGGCATTTTCATAGCACACCCTGTATCGGCCCGAGACCTTAATTTCAGCACCAGATCTTTAGGGTGTGATATGAAAATAGCGAAGCTGACGTACGTTCACTCATAATAACTCTCATACGAGTACATGAGCTATATCTCCGTCTAGAGTCGAAAAGTGGTAATAACAATATTCTAGGATAAACTAAAATATTTTCCTTTTCGTTTTGTGTTATCATGCCGCTGCATGTTAGATGTAATGATTCAGGCAAAATGCATTGACAGTGTAAAAAGTCATATCCATATCAGGCCTCATCCCTAGGGCTGAGATGAGAAGTGAAACATAGGACGTATTGCATATGCACAATGTTTATATTTTTCAGCACGTTTGTGATAACTTTATTTAAATATGGGTTTCCACAATATGAAGAAAGATAAAAATATCGGACAGGATAAGCAGCTTTCAAGGACGACAAAAATGCAAACGACATCACAAACACAAAAAGGTTGACAATAGGGCTACCGCCTTGGAACGGTCAGTGGCAAAGTAGGCCACTGGGGGTTTAAACCGATTATAGGGTGCACCAAACCTCACACTTACCCTACTGTCATCCCATTAAAACAGGACAGTGTAAATAAAGAAATCCCCGCCATGATCTAATCTCTAACCAAAAAGGCAGCATCAATAGGCAATATAAGTAAAACACAAATATGCTCGTGTAAATATAATACAAAAAAAACTATAGCCTAGAAAGCCACAATGAAGGTACTCAGTGACATGGCAGAAGCCAGAGCAACAATTAAGAGAATAAACCATTAGGGCACGACAAGAAAGATCATAGACAAACATTAAACGCCACCGTCCCATTGGGCTTTAGGTACTCGTCATCATAGGGTCCACAGCCTGTCCGGTCACCGTACAATTAAAGAGGAAAGCATAGTGGTGAACTGTAAAAGGGTCTATCACCAAGCATGCAGTACGTTGCAAAATGATAGGGTCATAACGTATTTTGATAAATGTTTTAACAAGTTTAACAAATATAAGTATGAAAGTGATCATGACCAAGAATCTTACGAAGTTTACAAATCACGTCGCCATAGAAGTCAGGCTGTGATAGTCCTTGTCGCAGAAGAGTCCTTAAATTACTTTTATATTTGGAAAGAAGATCAGGGTTACGATAAGAAAATTTTGCAAAAGTTTTATGAAGTTTAAGGTAACGGTAACTCTGATTGAGTAGCTTTTTAGTTATGCAAAGATTTGCCACGTCTGAGCTAAGCATGTTTACCACATGCCTTTGAACAGTAGCGAATTTATCCTATATGTATGTATCTGTATGGGACTGCTAAATGTACAATACTATAAGTCACTAACCGCTTTCACTTCTAACGGTTGACATTTATGTAGTTGTAAGCGGAGGTGGCATAACCTACTAACATGTCAGTTCAAACATGTTGTGAAGTTGTACTTGGCGGTGACGTAGCCTACTAGCATGCCAGTCCAAACATATTGTAAGAACCTAAATGTAAACATTACCATAAATGTAACAACTGTCACAAATGTTAAAAAGTCTAAAAAGAAATACACAAATGTAAAAACACTTTGTCACAAATGTAAAATCTGGTCACCCTAAATGTAAAACAAAAATGACGTTATTGTAAAAAAGGAATCTTTATCCACAAATGCAAAAATATGAAAAGGTTAAATGTAAAAACTTGTTTTGATTATTCAAACAAAATACAGTAATGACTAAATGGATGACATGCTTGCCAATTTAGTATATTATGTATATTAAGTATAGAAACGACGGTTAAAAGCAATATTTCAAATAAATAGATTACTATGCGAAGCTTATTGAGTTTCAGTAATCATTCATTACATCCTTGTATGTGAGGGTGTAATGTATGATTTTTGCACTCTGTTGCATACGTTTGCTTCAGTTCGTATACCAGATGATTTAGTATCCAAAACACATACTTTTTTGGTAGATCACCTTGAAACAATGTGTTTTCAATGTTGTTTTTACAACTGAACCATTTTTTTATCGTAGTACGTTAATTTTACATTTGGAACTTAAATGAGTTCGAAAAAAACACTTCCCTTTAAAATCCATTCTTTTTTAGGCAGATCACCTTGTAACAACATATTTTCAACATTTTTTGGCCACTAAACCATCTGGTGTACGAAATGAAGCAAACATCTTCAATAAATACCCCCGTTCCTTAATCGCCGTAGAATATGGAACCATACACTGGTTCCTCGTTTCTTATTCGCTGTTCGGAGCTTATCACTGTTCTGTGTAAACATGGTCATTTTAAATCCGTTTTTTCGCTCTCCAAATGACGTAAATATTTTTTTTCTTGGCGAGTGGACTTCACTATTCGTGAGATAGTAAGAAAAAAGTGTTCATGATACTCCAGTTCCTTTTTCGACTTTTCACCTGAGTACTGTGGGTACATATCCCTTTAAAGTTCAGATGTTTTTGGTCCGGTAATCCTAAAAAAATTGTTTCTCAAAGTTTCTTGGTAGAAAGCATAGCTTTTCAAGTAGTGAAAAAGGTTTCATCGCATTAGGCTAATTCTTCATTTGGTGCTTAAATGAGTTCGGAAAAGAGACGTCCCTTTAATCCTTTCGCAGCCATTTTTCAAATGTCGTCTGTAAAATGGGAATGCAAACCTTCCGGTAATAAGTTACATATAAAGTGCTACGGAAAACATTCTTACTGAGTGGTGACCAGTGTAAACCCTGATCAGGCTGCACATAGTGTGCATGTTGATATGAACCTACCGGCACTGTAGGATCAATGTTTTAGACTGTTGCAGCGAAATGGTTAAAGTCCATCCTTTTTTTCGGCAGATCACCGTGAAACAATGTATTTTTAATGATTTTTAGCCACTAAACAATCTGGTGTACGAAATGAACCAAACATCTGCAACAAAGACTCCTGTTCCTTATTCGCAATCGAATACGGAACAAGGAACTAGTTCTTCATTCGTTATTCGTTATTCGGAGCTTATCACTGTTCGGTGTAAATATGGTCATTTTAAATCAGATTTTACGCTCGGCAAATGATGTAAATAAAGATTTGTTGATGTTTCTTGGCGAGTGGATTTCACTATTTGTGAGGTAGTAAGAAAAATGAGTTCGTGATACTCCAGTTCCGTATTCGAATTTCAGTTATGTGGGTACTTGTCCTTTTAAAATTCAGATCCTTTTGGTCCGGTCATCCTAAAAAATGGTTTCTCGACGTTTTTTGGTAGAAAAGCATGCAGTGTAAGTAACGAAAAAAGTTATTTGTTATCGTATTCTGCTAATCCTTCATTTGGAGCTTAAATGAGTTCGAAAAAGACACGTCACTTTAAAGTCCATCCTTTTGTCGGCAGCTCACCTTAAAACAATGGGTTTTCAATGTTTTATGGCCACTAAACTATCTGGTGTACGAAATGAAGCAAACATCTGCAATAAATACTCCCGTTCCTTTCTCGCCGTAGAATACGGAACCAGGAACTGCTTCCTCGTTCCTTATTCGTTATTCGGAGTCTATCACTGTTCTATGTAAATATGGTCATTTTAAATCAGTTTTTTCGCTCGCCAAATGATGTAATAAAGATTGTTTGATGTTTCTTGGCGAGTGGGCTTCACTGTTTGTGAGTTAGTAAAGAAAATGTGCTTTTTATGTGGGTACATGTACCTTTACATGTCCGATTATTTCGGTCTGGTCATCATAAAGAAATGGTTTCTTGAAGTTTCTTGGTAGAAAACATTGTTGTGTAAGTAATTAAAAAGATGTTTTTTTGTTGTATTACGTTAATTCTTAATATGGAGCTTAAATGAGTTCGACATAGACTCGACCCGTTAACATCCATCCTCCTTTCGTCAAATCACCTTGAACAATGTGTTTTCAACGTTTTTTGCCCATTAAACCATCTGGTGGACGAAATAAGGCAAACATCTGCAATAAACACTCCCGTTCCTTATTCGCCTTCGAATACGGAACAAGGAACTGGATCCTCGTTCCTTTTTCGTTATTCGGAGCTTATCACTGTTCTATGTAAATACGGTCATTTTAAATCCGTTTTTTTACTAGCCAAACGATGTCAATAAAGATTTGTTGATGTTTCTTGGCAAGTGTTTTTGAGTTAGTAAAGAAAATGTATTCATGATACTTCAGTTCCTTATTCGACATTCCACACGAGTTATGTGGATTTATACAGTATTACTCTCGAAACAAACAATTATGAGTCTATTAGTTAAAACGTTTAAAATAAATCTTTCACCTCTTCGGTTACACTCTGCGTCATCAATACAAATTCCACAAAATAACCCTTCATTTCTTAGAACTAAACCATATGTACGCATTGCGCATATAAAATCGATTCAAGCTAACCAGTAGGCCTTATTGCCTACTGACCGTTCCAAGTCGGTAACCCTGTCTTTACCACCCTTTCTGTTGTTTTTTGTCTCTTTCATTGTAGTTTGAAGTCCTTGTTTGCAGTACAGTGCGGACCTACGATACCATTGCGTTCGGACGCTGTGGTTTCTATAGGACCCTATATATCATTTTAAACCTTTAAATCTCCATTCGGCAACCTCGTTTCATGTTCCTTCTAATAATATTACTAGAATTTTTAATAATGGCTCAAAAGTTTCCGTAACTCCTCCAGGATCACCTGTTTTGAGGAAATACCATATAAAGTCTCCTTTCAGAAATCATTTAGTTCATTCAAGACGCAGGGTGTTTCCCTCTATTAATAAGTACAATGCTAAGAGGTGCAGTTGTTGCAATTATTTATCTTGCAAGTCCACCATTAAATCAGCTGTTAATGGTAGATTGTTTAATGTATGTCTAGCTTCAAATGTTGACTGTCGTACATCTCACGTCATTTATGTTCTGACTTGAAATGCACCACGTTGCGGTATACAATATGTTGGACAAACAGGTCGATCCTTAAAAGTTCGATTTCGTGAACACAAATATAATGCAAGAAATCCTAAAAAGTTAAAAAATTACTTGTACCAACACTTTCGTCAGTCAGGTAACGTAACTGTTAAATCGGTTGAATATATATGTTTTGATAATGATGCTACTAAAAGCTTTAAAATAAAAGCTAGACATATTTCAGAACTTAAGTGGATGAAAAACTTACAGACACCTTATCCACTCGGCCTTAATAATAATATTTATCAGGAAGGAAATATTTCTAAAGATCCTAATATTGACATTTTTTCTATATTTTCTATTCGAAAGCGTAAACCTAGGTCTCATGGTCTTAGGCGTAATGGTAACATCAAACGTAAATCGCGTGTAATTATTTCTGTCGCTGATTTGCATACTATTTTTAAACAGTCTGGAAAGCACTCTATGCTTTCACGGCTTACCTCTTTGTCCATTTCTTCACTAAAGTTGATCGACTAGAAAGCCGACAAGATTTTCATTCGTACAAATCCCTTGTATAACACTGCTTCCATAGTTCAAAGCTACACACAACATGTTCTCCGACCCCATATTGACAAGGAGTCTGAATACGTCAGGCATTTTTTAAAACTACTATATATTAATAAAAGTATTGATTTCATTGACATGCCTAGAATTTTTCGAGATATTCATGTAGTTGATTCTATCCCAAAATATTAAAAAAATTCCGAAAGTCCTGTAATTTGTTATATGTATAAAAAGCCTATTAGAAATATTATTTTCAACTACAACAAAATAGTTTCTGACCTTGATATAGTACATAATACTCCTAAGGAATGTGAATGAAACACATCAAAATATTGCTATGCTCCAGCAGGTCATGTCATCACTGGTAATTTTGATATTCTTGATAAAGGTATTCGACATCTGTTTTCGAAAGTTCCTAAATATAGATTACCTTCAACTACTGGTTTTAATGCCTGTCGTGCCCAGATCGCCCACTCCATTGACGAGTTTAGTATAAAATGGTGTCATAGAGAACATGCGGACCCAAACTCGCCTTCTACTTGGAAAAAGTCAATTCTTAATGTTATAGATACACGTATTAACTTTTATAATGCTAACCCCTCTTTACTTCCTCCGAGACCTAGGTTTTCCTTTCGTAATTTCAAATCGGTAATTCATGAATTTAATAAATTTGATTTAGTTCCTGCAGATAAAGCAGCTAATAATGTAATTATTGTTTGATGCCTACATTACGTCAATGTTTTATCTCTGAAAATCGGCAGCACAAATTCGTATACTCCTGTTAATTCTACTGAGGACGATGTTGTTTCCGCACATATCACTCGGTGCACTACTTTCAAGGCTGGTGTAAACGATCAGCAAAATAAAATGTCTACTATGTACTGGATTCCTAAATTACATAAAAATCCGTATATGGCTCGCTTTATTTCGAATTCTAGTGCCTGCACCACAACAAACATCTCCAAACTTTTAACTTCTTGTCTTACTGCCGTTAAAGATCACGTTAAATTATATTGTGATAAAACTCATGAAAACTCTGGGATTAATTTAGTTTGGTCTATAACAAATTCAGGAGACGTTTTTGATAACATTTTCAATAAAGTTCAAGTTTCATCAATAAGCATTTCTCTACACTATATACAACCTCACCACATCACCTTATCAAAGACTAGCTAATTTATCTTATTCAAAAAACATTCGATAGAGAAAATACAACATTTTTGGCATGTAATAATATTAAAGCGTTTTTTACTAACGGCAGTTTAGACAATTATACTATATGGACATTCTATGAAGTTTGTGAAGCACGCATCTTCCTATTAGATAATATTTTCGTCAGGTATGGAACCACCGTTTATAGACAAATTGTTGGTATCCCTATGGGAACGAACTGTGCACCACTTGTCGCAGATTTGTTTTTATTTTGCTATGAAAGAGCTTTTTTGCAGAGTCTTTCACCAGATACCATGGCAGATGTTATTGAAGCCTTTAATGACACCTCTCGGTATCTGGATGACATATTGAACATTGACAACACTTTCTTTCCAACTATGGTTAATAATATTTATCCTAAAGAACTTCAGCTTAACAAAGCTAATATATCTGATCATAACGCTTCTTTTCTTGATTTAGATCTCTCGATTGAAAATGGTGAAATAATTAGCAAAATCTATGACAAGAGAGATGATTTTAATTTTGACATTGTATGGGGATGTTTCTCGAGCAACTTCTTATGGGGTGTATGTGTCCCAACTTAATCGATTTTCAAGAGCTTGTACTCGAGTTGAGACATTATTATTCGTAATATTTGTATAACTAAAAAGCTACTCAATCAGGGTTACCGTTACCATAAACTTCGTAAAACATTTGCAACATTTTATTATCGTAACCCTGATCTTCTTTCCAAATATAAAAGTAATTTACGGATTCTTCTGCGACAAGGACTATCACAACCTGACTTCTATGGTGATGCGATTTATAAACTTCGTAAGATTCTTGGTCATGATCACTTTCATACTATCTTTGTTAAACTTGTTAAAAAGTTTATCAAAAGAAGTTATGACTCTATCATTTTGCAATGTACTGCATGCTTGATGGTTGACCCTTTTACAGTTCGCCACTATGCTTTCCTCTTTAATTGTACGATGACCGGACAGGCTGTAGACCCAATGGGACGGTGGCGTTTGATGTTTGGCTATGATCTTTCTTGTCGTGCCCTTAATAGTTTATTCTCTTGTTGCTCTGGCTTCTGCCAAGTCATTGAGTACCTTCATTGTGGCTTTCTGGGTTATTGTGTTTTGTATTATATTTACACGATCATATTTGTGTTTTACTTATATTGCCTATTGATGCTGCCTTGTTGTTTAGAGATAAGATCATGGCTGGGATTTCTTTATTTACACTGTCCTGTTTTAATATGATGACAGTAGGGCAAGTGTGAGGTTTGGTGCACCCTAGAACCGGTTTAAACCCCCAGTGGCCTACTTTGCCACTGACCGTTCCAAGGCGGTAGGCCTATTGACAACCCTTTTGTGTTTTTGATGTCGTTTGCATTGAATATTACTTTTGCCTTCTTGTTTGTCTGTTTGCGTGTTTGTTTCTGTGATTTGTGGTTGACTGTCCTCCTTGAATGCTACTTTCCCTGTCCGATCTTTTTATATTTCTTTATATCCCTTTACAGTTCAGATGTTTTGGTCCGGTCATCCTAAAGCAATGGTTTCTCGAGTTTCTTGGTAGAAAAGCATTGCGGAGTAAGAAATGAAAAAAGTTGTTTTTTATCGTATAATGCAAATTCTTCATTTGACGCTTAAATGAGTTCGAGAAAGACACGTCACTTTAAAGTCCATGCTTTTTTCGGCAGATCACCATGACAGAATTAGTTTTCAATTGTTTTTGGCCACTAAACCATCTGGTGTACGAAATGAAGCAAACATCTGCAATAAATACTCCCGTTCCTTATTTGCCGTAGAATACGGAACCAGGAACTGGTTCCTCTTTCCTTATTCGTTAATCGGATCTTATCACTGTTCTATGTAAATATGGTCATTTTAAATCCTTTTTTTCGCTCTCCAAATGACGTAAATAAACTTTTTTGATATTTCTTGACAAGTGGACTTCACTGTTTGTGAGTTAGTAAAGAAAATGTGTTCTTTATTCGGTTTTTCACATGTGTTTTGTAGGTACATGCCCATTTAAAGTTCAGATTTTTTGGGTCCGGTCATCCTAAAAAAAGGTTTCTCAAAGTTTCTTGGTAGAAAAGCATTGCTGTGTTTTCAATGGCTTGTTTTAGCCATTAAGCCATCTTGTGTACGAATTGAAGCAAACGTCTGCAATAAATATTCCCGTTCCTTATTCGCCGTCGAAGACGGAAAAAGGAACTGGTTCCTAGTTCTTTATTCGCTATTCGGAGCTTGTCACTGTTCTCTTTAAATATGGTCATTAAATCTTTTTTTTTCGCTCGCCAAATGATGTAAATAAAGATTTCTTGATGTTTCTTCGTAAGCGAACTTCACTGTTTGTGAATATGTAAATAAAATGTGTGCATTGTATTCCAGTTCCTTATTGGGAGTTTTGACATAGTTCTGTGGGTACATGTCCTTTTAAAGTTCAGATTCTATTTGGTCTCGTCATCCTAAAGAATGGTTTCTCTGTAGAAGAACATTGCGGTGTGAGTAATGAAAAAAATTTTTTTTTTATCGTATTACGCTTCTTTGTTATTTGGAGCTTAAATGATTTCTAAGAAGACATTTCTCTTTAAAGTCCGTCCTGTTTTGGGCATAGCACCTTGAAGCAATGTGTTTTCAATGTTTGTTTACCACTAAACTATCTGATACATGTATATGAAATGAAGCAAACATCTGCAATAAATACTCCAGTTCCTTATTCGACTTCGAATACGGAACAAGTAACTTGAGTTATTCGGAGGTTATCACTGTTCTATGTTAAGATGTTTGTCATAAAATAATCTCGAGTAGAGCGTAGTGGTGGTACATAGCTTTTTGAAGCACTTGGCGACATATGTCAGTCACATGCTAATCCATTGTTCAGTGTAAACAAATTCACCAGTTGCATGATATATTCATGTAGCACGGAAAAGCAAGCAATTTTATAGCGCCGGTAGAGGGAGTACGGTAGGGCCGTTCAAGATGTTTATATGTGCGTTAATGCATGTTAAAATATAGGTATTTCACAATCTATCTATCTAAAGGGCAAACTTGTGTAAGGGTCCTTTTGTGTAGATTTATAAATTGCGGCTGTTGCCACAGTTGTCACGGAATGAACGTGGAAAAGGAGGGTTTGGGCAGAACATTGGTTATAAAATGCATTGTTCTTCATTCACGGCGGGGATTGATTTAAAGTTGCTTTATTTGGAGCAGAAGTTGGAAACGGTAAATTCACAGGCAATATGTGCCTAAGCCTCCCGGAATGTAGCTAAGCCTTTAGGCCCTCTAGATGATTCAGCGGAAATCCACGCATAACGTAACAAGCGGTGGAGACGGTCCCCGTACCTGGACAACATGGTCAGGTTATCTTAGGAGCAATAACCCCCGGGACACGTCATCAGACCTCACTGGAGGAACGTTAGCCCACAGCCTCGGTGGAGGTTAATCATCGCGTCATCAGCCCTTATAGAAGGCTTTTGATGACAATCACCCATCATTGGAATCGCGCATCATGAGCTATCGCGCATCAGTCTGTGTAACGTTTGTGATCATCAACATTGTTGTAACTGCAACAACACTTTAGTGTCATATCTAGGCAGTCGACACATTCCGTATTTGTGATAATACTACGAACGTCTTGAACGTTCATGAGAACAGTCTTTTTTATATTTCATCTGTGTATTCGCTTGTTTTTTCTTGATAATTGTATATATATTTAACATATTTTAAAAGTTGCATTAAACTTATGTAAATGCAGTCACCGTCATTGATTCTGTCCTAAGTTAGTCCCAACCAGTTGGGTCATCTTGCGACAATGTTAATCGCAAATCACTTTTTCGATCGCCAGATGATCTAAATAAATATTTATTTACACACTCCTTTTGTAATTCTGAAAATAAATGTGGACATGCAATTTTGTCTAGATAACATGGATAAGTTATGTGTTTTATATCCGCATCGTGTGTTTTTCGCTGTTAGATGCGTTTTTATATCTGGCCACAATATGCCTTAAACTATCTATTAGCCTTTATGTTTTAATAACGTATAGGGAATTGTTCCTTATTCGTTATTCGAATAAGGAATAAGTAACTAGTTCCTTGTTCCTTATAACGAATAAGGAATAAGGAACAAGGAACCAAAGTTCATGTCATCCCAAATCATCCCCGATTTGACTTTGATTTTACGAATGAAACGAATGTGATAACGCAAAGAAAATATCAAAAGAAATATTCAATACTTTCAAAATGAGCATAAAACATGCAAAAATAGAGCGATTTTATCCGCCGATTCTTTCAATTCTGTCAATTTTGAAAGGATATCATGATTATGTAACAAGCTAATGCCATGTATTCTGTAAACAAGTAAGCACGCATTTGAAAGCAACCTTTTGTATTTTTCGTAGGACATAGTGGCTCAAAGTTCAATGTCGATACAGCGTCAAGTGTTTTCTCAACGTTATTATTACATTAGATTATGACGTAAATTACCTACGGGAAGTTACACCGTTATAGCGAAAATATGACTGTGCGTCGTTAAAAAACTGACTGTGAGGGAACGGAAATGGATGGATACTGTCAGGTACTTTACATGTTCAGGATACTATCGTATTCGGGTTTATTTTTATTTCTATTTTCTGCATATGTTTTATAAACTAACGCCTTTTTAAACTATGATCACGTTTTTATTGATGTATGAACTGTGAGATCGTTATCATAGTAAGATACAGCCATGTATATAACGGAACTGTGCCTATAAATCCGCTGCAGTTGAAAGAAATGTTGAAACATGAAGAGGTTTAGAGTGGGGGCCCTAAGTTAACGTGTTGACGTTTAACGGCGCATCAGACCCAAAACAAAAGCATAGGGCGCCAGCAGGAATGAGCATTTAAGGCTCTACCCCTCCTTAACCCACCCCACCAACCCCACTAAATTTACCTAGAGAAATAAAAAAAAATGTGTATAATGGGCATAGAATCTGCAGATATTAAGAATTGCTGCACATTCTGTTGAAAAACTCAATTTATTGTAAAGTTTTGTCTGTCACCATGTAAATAGGTTTGTCCTGAGAGTACACGCTCACATTAGCATTTATTACAACATTGTTGTGATCATAAATGCTATAGATTTGTTTTGTTTGTTTGTGTGTTTGTTTGTTTGTTTGTTTGTTTGTTTGTTTGTTTGTATGGTGTTTTACGTCATTTTCAACACATGTAAGGTTATATATGACGATCGATTTGTTTGTGGTGGAGGCAGACCACCCCATTTTCCTGGGTAGAACCAGTACTGTAGACCTCCCGCTATCCGTAAGAATCGACACTTCCTCACTTACAAGTCAGGCTCTCAGTGGGATTCGAACCCGCAGCGGTGAGAGGCGAAGGTTTACAACGCAACGTCGTTAATCATTCGGCCACGGAGACGCTTTTAAATGCTATAGGATACACTTCTGCAAATACGTCTGTAAATGCATATATATGCTTGTACCCCTGACATCATCAACATGTGCGTTTATAAACAAAATGGTGTTGGTATCTGTGCCACGAACTCTGACGGATTATTTAAATTCGAAGTTCGTGTTACGTTTTGGTATTAATTTAATTGTTGTGTTATATTTATTCAGGATTTAGTGGATCGGGTTTTCTGATCGTACCCTAGATTGGTTTTCTCTTTGGCTGCAACTGCTGTGGTTGTTCAGTTTATTTTGTTAGTTTCTCTGGGTATGGACTTTATTTTTAGAAAATTCCTTTTAATGGGATGTAGTCTTGTCTATTTGGGCGCTGAAGACAAGCTAATAGCGAGAATTGTGTAAACATAAAATCGATTCAAGCTAACCTGTATGCCGTATTGCCTACTGACAGTTCCAAGTCGGTAACCCTGTCTTCACCACACTTTTTGTTGCATTTTGTCTGTTTAGTTGTTTTATTTATTTAATATTGCTCATTGTTTGTAGTACAGTGCGGACCTACGGTGCCACTGCGTTTGAACGCTGACGGTTTTATCACATTTTTATAAAAATGACTGCGCTTAGGTCAGTACAGTTATTTAATATATGAGCCACCGTTTCAATTATAATGCATTATTGTATTGTAGTGTATTAACCGATTTGTTTTGTTTGTATGTATGGTGCTTTGAGTCATTTTCAACACATGTCAGGCTATATATGACGGTCGATTTTTTCGTGATGGAGGCAAACCACCTACTTCTCCAGGGTAGAACCAGTACTGTACACCTCCCGATATCCGTAATAATCGACACTTCCTCACTTACAAAGTTGAACTCCCAGTGGGATTCGAAACTTCAGCTGTGAGAGGCGAGAAGGTTTACAAAGTAACGTCGTTAACCACTCGGCCACGGAGGCGGCTTTTCGAACCGAGCGACGCGTGTGCATTGACATAATTTTTACAGTATCGCGATCCTTATATACCACTTTTCCAACAGTACTCGATTTCAAATTCAACAGAGCGATAAACAAATTAACCACTCCCAAATCGTGCCAATAAAGTCAGGTTTAGACCGTAAAAATGAAACTACTAGTTGACACCCTATATTGTAGCGCAAAGATACTATAAATATATATTGCACATGTGTGCTTTACATGTTTAAATATGGATAGTGTAGCTTTAAAGTGAAGACCGATCCATAAATAAATCTATACTTTATCATTTTGCATCTGTATCACAGATAAGTCACATAACCACCAATATTTTTTCGCTTGTTACATGCACAAATGCAAACAACTATTTTGAACATATTCGAGAGGCTGGATTTACGTCATAATGCGAACTCCCAAGCAACTACGAAAACCGAAACTATCATAACAAGAGAGAAACGCCTGGTAGCGTTAAAGCCGGGTTTTCCAAAATGTGAAAGATGAGTGCCTCCAGATATGTTTTGGTGAAACTGTTTAATAGAGCTTTTCTAGTTATATATATATTGTGTTTTTTGGGAGTGGGAGGATGCTTTAATGTTGAAAACCTAGTTTTCATTTTCAGTGCATGATGTTTGGTACATGTCAGCAACTTACTGTCCAAGTTTTATAATAATTGCTGAGATATAAAAAAAAAATGTTGATGCTCGTATAATAAAGTTAAAAAGGTTAACATAATTTATATTTTGGCATAGTGACCTAGTGTTTCAGGGTATGGTCAGTGCTTGATAATGGGAGTGCTGGGATATAACAAAAACTCCTCCCTTTCCACTCCCACACCTGCCCGCCCAGATAAAAAGGTTAACGTAACGCATATTCTGGAGAAAGTGACCTAGTTTTCAAGACATCGTCAGTGCTTGATGAGAGGAAGGTTCTGTTAAAATTTGATGAAGATCGGACATGGTAATGCTGAGATATAACAAACAAACCTACACTTTTTCTCCCCCCCCCCCCCCCACCACCACCCCCCACACACACCTGCCCGCCCAAACTTAATCAACAAGGTTAACATAACGCATATGTTGGAGAAAGTCCTTCACAGTGACCTAGTTGTAAGGGTATGGTCAGTGTCTGATGAGAGGAAGGTGCTGTTAAAGTTTGATGAAAATCGGACATGGTAATGCTGAGATATAACAAAAAATCCCCCCCCCCCCACCCACACCGCCGCCCAAACTTAAACAAACAGGTTAACGTAATGCATATTTTGGAGAAAGTAGTTTTCAGGATATGGTCAGTGCTTGATGAGAGGAAGGTGCTGTTAAAGTTTGATGAAGATCGGATATGGTAATGCTGAGATATATAGAAAACACAAAATGTTGACCCCCACCCGCCCGCGCGCTGTTTCTGCTTTAGATTAAAGCTGAAATTGTAGATTTGGCCAATCGGATTGCCTGCAGAGTTGTGACAAGGTCAATCCGATTGCCGACAGAAATTGTTTCAACCAATTAGATGGTACTGCATCGACATGTCCGAAGTAGGTCAATTTGTTGTTTTAGATGCCCGTGTTTCTGCTGGTCATGGAGCCTGCGCTATTCACAAGTCGTATTCTGGTTAATTTAGATCCGTAGGTGGGTGCCGTGACTTTTACTACAGAATTAGTTCAGCATTTAAACGTTTTTATAGTTGACATCTCCGACGAACGATATCTACGTCACGGGACGGGACTACGACAGAATAATGATGCAGATCTCGCAGAGTTAATCCAGATTTTAGTATCTTTCATTCGTGCAGCCTCAACAGTTTAGGAGTCGTATTAAGCGGCTATTGTTGGGTCAACATTAAAACTATTTAAAATGCTTAAAAGAGTTAATGTTAAATCCCCATAATCTGTTTTAAGGGCTCGCTAGGTGTTCGATTGTCACCTGCTGGACCAATGAACTGAAAGGGGATGCATAGATCTCGTTGGTTGATTTGAAAACCACATCAACCAATCAATTTAAATCAACCAAATCGATGAGCACATACTCCATCTATTGGTGTAGTATGGTATGGTTCTGACGCTTAAGTTATTAGAAATTAAACGATTGAATGATTTGCATTCTTTAAAGGAAATTTCACAAACTATACTGCGTGAAATAAGTAGATGGTTTTAAAGAAACCTATTTACCTTTTAACTGTTTACATAAAATAAACAAACAGTTAGTCCCTATGAGAGAGTACGTTTTGCACGGTGGAGAAACCACGTGACTTTTTCATCGAATTCACGGGAAAAAAGGTATACACAAAGCGCTCGATTCAGGAATGTTTTTGCCTTTTAGCTTTCTTAATATTTATCTAACTGTGTTCAACTAAAGTGTACATACTCCTACAACGTAAGCTCTTTCCCTTGTCGTAAAAGGCAATTCGATTCAACGAAGTCTTGGAAATTAAAGAAAGCGTATGACCGTGTATATCTTTAGATGGCTAGTTTCATTAAGTAATGGAGGAATCGAAAACCTTTAGAGGCGGAGAAAATGGCTCTTTTTGTAAGGTTATGTGCGCTTTAGTTGAGCAAAATTCTTCAAATATTTAGAAAATCATGTAAAAAAATACATACCCGAATTGAGAGCTTTTTTATTTTTTCTCCGTGCACCCAATCGAAAGGTCACGTATGTTCGCCATCGTGTAACTGTATGTATAACATTAAAATAGTTTAATGTACACTCATAAGGACTAATTCACATACAAATTCCAACAAACGGTTTAACTAATTAGAGTACTGCTAACCTTATTTTTCGCAATGATGAAAAGAAATGTACCCTCGCAAATGCTGATTGAAGATGTTTTAAGTTTTTCCCTATGTAAGTCTTTGTATAATCACGCAAAATCTCTATATGCAAACTTTGGACACCAAGATTCCGTGAGCTCATGAACTTCAAATGAGCAAACTTAATAGTACAAGGGTTATCGACCATTAATAATAATAATAACGAGCAAGAGGCCCTTGAGGGCCTGTGGATGCTCTGCAAACTAAAATGGCTCTTATATCAAGGAGTTTCATCATTAAATGTCTTCCAATACCTTGTTTACAAGTGCAAAACACAACAACACCTACAACCGAAATTTAAACCCAAGACCCCATGCTAACATTTTAAATATAAATAAGTAAAAAGAAAAAAAAACACATGCTCAGTTTTAATTTAAAAAGGAGAAACTGAGAAAAAAATAAACAAAAGACAAAACATATTTTTTTTAACAACCAAATAAAATGAAGAATAAAACAAGTATATAAAAAAGTGTATACCTCCAGTGGGATTTTCAAAGCCCTAGGATCCCAGTGTACTAGAAGTAATTAAAATATATTTTCTATGGCAACCATTTTGCTGTCGCATTGGCATACATTTAACACATTTGAAAACCATTCGCCTAATGATTAAGAATGTGAAGTTTGGTCAAAATTGATCAAAATTGATCAAGCGGATTCTGAAAAGAGATGGTTTTTATTTTAAATAATTTCCCTATATAACTCCATGTATATCTGTGACCCCCGCGGGGAGACAGATATGACCCAAAGGTCTCCATTTGAACAAATTTGGTAGAAAAAACATAACCTTACAGTAAATGAAAAATATTAACCCTCATGTAGTATCAGAGAGATTTTTTAATTTTGTTCCCTATATATGTAAAAGATGTGATTACTGGGGCGGGGCCAACTGTGACCCCAGGTTACCATTTGAACAACCTTTTAGAGATCGTAAGCTTATAGTAAATGCAAATATTAAACCTCTGTCTCTTGTAGTTTCAGAGAAGATATGTTTTAAGTATTTCCCTATACAAAACTATGTAAAATAAGTATTCTGGGTTGGTGCCAAATGTGACCCCAGGGTCACCATTTGCACAAACTTTGTAGAGGACCATAGGCTTATAGAAAATGTAAACTATTAAACCTCTGGTTCTTGTAGTTTCCCAATAGATCACCTTGAGCTTTCAGTTTAAGTGATCTAAAAACATTGTTTAGCAGGTTTTGTCTTTAACCTCGGTATCGCCAGATATCGCCAGGTACCTTCGTTAGCTATACACACAAATGTTTACATATTTTTGTTGCAATAAATCAACTGAAAACATTATAAAGAAATGAGTATCCTGTTTAGTCAAGTGTGGCATTTGATCTTTGAAATTAAAAGTTGTGTTCCTTGCATAGAGACAAGAAAAACATCGCATGAAAACAAACAGAAGATGAACCTGACCAATAGCCTGTCCAGCAAAGGAACAAAGTAAAAGTTGATGCCACTAGAAAGTATTTGTGTTGCCATAAGAACACATTGTGTTCATTTATGCAAAATATGTATAGATACCAGTAATGTGTTCAATTGTATTTAAAACATATTTTTCATTACTTCATGTGTGTCTTAAGAACTGTTCAAGTACTGCATGTTTAGTGGTTGACCCGTTTACAGTTCGCCACTATGCTTTCCTCTTTGACTGTGAGATGACCGGACATATTGTGGACCCTATGATGACGTCTACCTAAATCCTAGTATGACGGTAGGGTGTGATGTTTGTCTTTAATCTTGTCTTGTCGTACCCTTAACGGTTTGTTCTCTTGTTTCTTTGGCTTCTGCCAATTCACTGAGTACTTAATTTGTGTCTTTCTGGGTTTTTGTTTTTTATATTATATATACATGATCATTTATGTGTTTCACTTGAATTGCCTATTAATGCTGCCTTGTTGATTAGCGATTATAACCTGGTGGGGATATTTTTATTTACACTGTCCCGTTTTCTGTGATGACAATAGGGTAAGAGTGAGGTTTGGTGCACCCTAGAACCTGGTTTAAACCCCCAGCGGCCTTTCTTGCATCTGACCATTCCAAGGCGGTAGCCCTATTGTCAACCCTTTTGCGTATGTGATGTCTTATTTTGCCTTTTATTCATCTTTAAAGTTGCTCTTTGTTTCTGTGTGTGTTTGTAGTTGACTGTCGTCCTTGCATGCTAGTTTTCCTGTTCGATTTTAAAGCTGCTTGTTCTTGCATTAGCTTTGATAACAATGGCTCATTTCGTTATCGGATGGGGTTGGTAAAATAGACAGGTTAAATAATTACTTACACCAAGAAACTCAAATATTTTCGTCGTAGTGGCATTTCTGTCCTGATTATAATCCAACATAGATATTGGCAGTATATGGTCTTTTGTAAACATAATCAGCAATTCCTTCCTGTAGAATGCGTAAATAACTGACATTCTTGTTTTGAACACAGAGGGATATATTCGAGTATAAGTAGGGAGCATAATGCTTTGTGTAATTGTGAAAATTGCGTACGCATTCTTCAACACAGAAATATACTTACATACAAATCAACTTGCCTTTGATTTGTTCAGTTGTATTAACATATACGACACCTAATGGTGAAAACACAGCTGTGTTATATGCTGATTAGGTTTGAAAAATAGATTCATAGTTTGCTAACTGCATATTTTAAACTTTAAAAGTTAAATATCTTACGGATGTTCAGTTCAATAACGTGTTGCAAACCTATCAATGTTTCACCCACTGTGGGACCGGTGGGTGGGAAAGTGCGATTGGAGAATAAGACAAATGCACACATTATTCCCATCCCTAGGAGCAATATTTATAGATATACAAATCGAACAGGAAAAGCAGCATTCAAGGACGACAGTCAACCACAAACACACACAGAAACAAAGAACACATTTAAAGATGAATAAAAGGCCAAATAAGACATCACAAACACAAAAGGTTTGACAATAGGGCTACCGCCTTGGAAAAAAGGCCGCCTGTGGTTTATGTCTGATTCCCAAGGGTCTACCAATAAACTCGATACAAAATATCTCCATGTTGATTCGGTGTTTTGCCTTATGCCTAACGTTACGCCTACTTTTGCTTACTGAACATTATAGGGCCCTTTTATTTATTTTGTGTGGCCAAACATTTTCAGGGTCTGAATATCACAAACGCTTGCATACGTTCGAACATCATCTATAACAAATTAGTGACACCAGAGTTATCTCCCTTGGTGTATTGTAAAATGCTTTAGTTTACATTGTTAGCACTATTTTATAATTTTATTTTATTAGCACGTTTCTATAATTTATTTCATGATTATATCCGCCGTTGATAAAAGCGTTGACAAAATGAAAGCTATCCATGTTGGACGAGGAAAGGAAAAGTTGTGGTTGTTAGTTCTTCAACAAACTTGTTCAGATGCTATTATCATATTCTTGAAAAAAACGTCTAACTTATCCCCATCCTCAAGCCCCATCCCCTCCACAGCCATTTATTTTTAAGTTATTTATTATATTACCTCGATCGGTCTTAGAAGAAAGCGTGGATACATTCAAAAGCTGCCTTCTTCAATGTTCTTAGTTTTCATCAGATCTTTACCAAACGTCGTCGTAGCGTTTACCTATATCTCCTCATCCCCACCTCAAGCCTTCACCCAGTAAAACGATATGTAGCCTATTAAGCCTCCCGCTTCTGCAATTTTTATGTAATGAATGTTCAGCATTTACAAATATACTTGATTCGATTAAATTTTTATTTGATAATTTACTTTGAATTATTCAATATTTTGATATCATTTTGTTTGTATGCTCTTGATATCACGTGAGTGTGAATTAGCAACGTATATTTATGATAATGCAGTGTTGTTGTTGTTTGCGTTTTTCAATGTTGTTTTTTCAGCGGTGATGGCAACCAAATGTAGCCCATCGGGATGTTTAATTAAGCAACAAAACTCTACTTGTTTTGTACATAGCATGTCCGTTTAATCTGTCTGATATAACTTCCAAATATCTGATAGTTATTGAACGCCAGTAACTGTCATTCTGACAGGTGTTATTTCGAATTAAATGATCTACTCTACACCTGTGAAAATGCAAAGGAAATTTTAGCGACAATGCTACAACATCGAAAGGACACGTGTTACATACCGTTACCAGACGAATCATACTGTTATCAAACGAATACGGGTTTCCTAAAATGTGATCAGATCATCAGGTATGTAATAACATGTTATCAGATGAAATACGCTTCAAGTAGAACGTTTGACGACAATTTTTCATTTGAAAGAAAAGTGACCAGGACAGATACTTGCTATTGTTTAAATTTATACTGTGTTTTTAAATATATTACTGAAAAAGCTACACTCTTTATAAAAAGAAAAAACTCTCTCGATGGCATTGTTGACAACAACAGCGTGGTATTGGCGTCGGAGTCAACCGTAGTGTCACATATTCGAGTGAGCTAACCGCTCACCTCAACGCCAATACGAGCACTAGTCGTGATCATCGTCGACGCTTGATAATAAATACAAACGTCTTGATCCTTAGTGCAGAAAAGAAATTGAAAAATATGTCCGTAATTTTTGACCATTCACATTTAGTTCGTCGATATAATGATGAAGTTTCCCTATTTGTTTGTTTATTCATTTATTGTTTTTCTGCCGTATCTTGGATAGAATATGCGGCTGTATTAGCCAATCAGAAACATACCAAAATATCGGTAAAATGGCTGCCACGTCAAGAAATTTCAAAATAATTGTTCTAGACTTTTGTCTTGAAAACAAGCAAGCGTACCAGATGATCTAGACTATACGAACACAGCTTGCACTGGTGAGAAAAGTGAGCGCTACCGGCTGCATACGTTCGGGCAAACAAACATAATGGCCCAGTTGTTCGAATACACCGTTAACTTTAACGAGAATTTAGTTAACTTTTCGTTAAATCCTTAACAATAATTAACTAACGGCCCGTTAAAAAAAATTGTTATTAAAAGAGATTGAAAGTTGTCGTTAGTTAACTATCCTTTAAAATGTCATGTTAACTTTAACGGACCGTTTCTCTTAACGACACATTTAAAAGTTCTACAATATAACATATAGACACTAACCAAACCTATATCTCTCTCGCAGTTCTCTGTCATTCATTTGGCGATAAGCATGAGTTGCTCTGTAGATTCTTTCATTTCTACCAGCTGGAACATTCATATTAATAACATTGGCAGCCATTTTGTTTTAACAGGGAATATCTCGTTAGCTTCTTTGAACCATTGGACCAGTGTTTATTATGGCAGTACAGTAGGAACGCCAGCCCTATGGCGTAGGAATATTTATCAAACACGGTCACGTGATAAAATCGATAACAAAATGACATTATTGGGAAAATTGTCACTGGTCAGATTTATACACCTCTTATCTATAAACTGTGATTATGACAAAACACAATCACAGATCGTTGTTAAAGTAATAATATTCACAAACTACATTGGTCGAACATAATTGGTGTACACTTCATGTAATTCCCATTAATAGTTAAAGGTATTTTTCAAAGGGATGAATGTAGGTTGTTTTAAGGTTTAAATTGCCAACAATGCGCTTTTAAATCAAAATCGATTTATTTCGTCATTTTAGAAGCGAGAATAAAAACAAATGCATGTACGCATAGATAAATCTATCCTCTGTCCAGATATAATCTATCCTCTGTCCATATGCAAAATTTTAATGAATCGAGAGACAAGTACTTCTTTCTTTTATCCCCAAAAATTAACTAACATGACCCACGGACTCAAGAGACGGCATAAACGCATATTCATTTACAGACGCGACCGTGTACACAAGAAATGAAATAATTCCATTATTTCAATACATTATAGTTCAAATGTATGTATCCATGCATTCCCAGATTAAATTTCTGATCCTATACATGCTTTTGTTTTATGCCGGAGTTTGCTCAGAATATGTTTTAACAAACAAGATTGCAACGGTACGTCGGGAAAGAAAATGAGGATAGGTGAAAATATATGTTGCAGTGCTAATTTTCTGAATCCGAAAAAATTGCAAATAAATGAAGTTTTAACAGCGAGAATGAATTTTTTTTCCAAAATTTAAAGTCAATCAGAAAAAAGTACTTTTTTTCTCCCAAAATTAACAAAGTACACCGTGTTCGCTAAAATATGAACAATCGCCTTTCGAAGTTAATGTACACGCGGAATACAAAACCATGAAATTGTGAAATCCTTTTTAAGAGATATATTGATTTCAACATTGTTCTGTATTTAATAAATTATTAGAGTAGAATGTTCACAGTTTTTCTCAAGGACACCATTACGGTAGTATCCCTGCAACCCCGCCCCTCATCCCACCCCCACCACCCTCCATACCGTATTGATTAAGTTGTATATAGCTGCGAATGCCCAGTTTTAATCAAATTCGATTTATTACATCATTTTAGAAGCGAGAGAAAAAAACAAAAGCATGTTCGCGTAAATACATATTTCCTCTGTAGATATGTAAAATATAAAAAAAATCGGAGGCAATTAACGAAGTACACCGTAATCGTTTAAATACGCGGAATCGATGTTCCAAATCGATGTTCGCACGGAATAAAATTGTGGAATTATGAATTCATTTATAAAGATATTTCAGCATTGTTCAGTAGTTGTTATATTATTGATGTAGTATGTTCACAGTATTTATGAGAGCAACATTACTGTATTATCCCTCCCCCTCCCCCCCCCCCCCCCCCACCCCGTCGGCTTCCCCCCGCCAACCCGTACACACAATACGTTGTGTATTGCTGAGAATGCGCCTATTTCGTCATTTTAGAAGCGAGAATAAAAACAAAATCATATAGATACATCTCTCCTCTGTATATATGTAGAATTTCAATAAACGGAGACACGGAGACAAGTACTAATTAAGTAACAGGACCGTCCGACCCAAAGACGGCAACATTCATATTCATTAAGGAAAGACGACCGGCTACAGAAACAATTAAATAATTTCGTTATGTAAACACATATATTTAATTGAATTGAATGTTGTTTAACGGCTCATCAACACAGTATAGGTTATTTAGAGCCGCCCCAGAGAGAGGGGAAGGATACATAGGAATCCGGGAACCTGCCCTACTCTTATTATCGAATAGATTCCTATGGTTCTTTAACGTGCTCGGAGATTCCCGATACACGGGACCTCCCGGTTTACGTCCCCATCCGAAGGACGAGGCTAAGGAAAAGTGTCTTGCCCAAGAACACACCGACGGAACACAGTGGCACCACAGACCATTGAACCCGGGGCCTCCGGTTACAAATCCGCCGCGCTACCGACTGCTTTATATGTATGTGTACATGTATTTTACACTAAATTTTTGATCTATACATGTTTTGGGTTGATGTCAGAGTGGCCAATTTATTTTAACAAACAATGTTGCAACGGTATATCGGAAAATGAAATCATGATGGCGGCAACATACGTTGCAGAGTTAATTTTCGAAATCAGAAAAAGCGATAAACTAATATAAGTTCAACAGGTAGAAAGAAGTATATTCTTTTAACTGTTCGTTTAAAACTGAGGGGGCGACTTGAGTTTTAAAGAAAGCAAGATTGGAATGTGTCCCTTTAACCAAGTAAATAAATGACTGACGAGTAACATACATGCCACTGTCAGTAACAAACATGATTATGTATAGACTCGAAGATTTCATAACATAAACATGTATCAATGGAGCACTTGCCAGATTTGTGGTGTTGTGAAACACTGTACTCGTGAATCCAAAAAGTGCGGGTCGTTTATATTTATAGGGCATATATAGTTATATATATATATTTATATATATTATTCTTTTATTTTTATATGGTCCCAGAACGCAGTCATACTCACTACTATATTAAGAGTAAATACTGAATATACATGTGCGGTGCGTTACGATATGTAGTATTTGAAAACAGACATATTAAACATTTCCCTGAACATATATAACGATGATAAATACTATATTCATAGAATTATTTTTTCCTGAAAAGAAAATAAATGTTTGTTTTCAGCAGTTGAAATCTACTATATTCTGCGAATATTGCTACTTTGAAAATCCGAATACGTCTGTTTTCATCAAATAGCATGTTTTGTTTATTTTAATATACATTTTTCAATATATGATTTTAAAAAAAATTGGATGATCGGAATATGTCTTACACACTGTTGAATCCTGTAATTTAACAACAAGTGGTTTGGTTCACAGGCGACAGTATCGGTGAACAAAACCACTTGTTTTACCGGATTTAACATTGTGCAAGAAAATATTCATATATTATACCAACATGTGTGTTGTAACATATGCTTATCCTTGGATAGTGGATGTCTGCAGGGAACTTGACCTTTTACCTAAAAAGCAAACGATCATCCTCTTTCCACTGTCCACCAATGAAGTTTCATGAAATTTGCTTTAGGTAAGAGGAAAAACTGTGTGGGCAATACTTTTCATTTTCCGGTCATGGTAACCGACCTTTCAACTACTGACTTCAAAATAAACAGGGATTATCATTTCACCAAAGGCAGTCAAAATATGAACTTTTATGAAATTAGCTTCAGAGAAAGTAATAAAGCGTTTGTACAAAGTTTCGTCAAAATCCAACAAGTAGCGCAGACAAGATTTGTGACGGACGAACGGAAAGGCCAAATATAATCTGTCTCACCTACCACTTTGTGGTGGAAGACATAATCATGAAGACAATATTTTAGTTCATTATGTATACTTTATTAAACAAATAATTGAGCGAACATAAACTTCAGCATTGACTCTGGCCAGTGGTGTACATGGAGTCGTCTTCCACGTGACGTGCAGACTGAAAGAAAAGAAAGACATAGAATAAAAAGTTAATATAAGTCGAGCAGAGTATTCAAATTGAATCAGGTGTTGCGAGGGGGAGCTAGGGCATGTTTAGAGGAATGGGACAGATTAAAATTTAATTATTGTTTAACGCCTCATCAACACGTTGTTTAGGTTATTTCGAGCCGCCCCAAAGAGAGGAAGAAAGATACATAGGCATCCAGGAACCCTGCCCTACGCTGACTACCGATTAGATACCTATGGTTCTTTAACGTGCTTGGAGGACAGACTCCGATACACAGACGTTCCCATCAGACGAACGAGGCTAGCAGGACACATCGAAGTAACCCAGTGGCGCCAGTAAGAATTGAATCCGTGTTCACTGGATTCAAAGCCGATATGCTATAAACGTCCCTTGACCAAAACTGAGTAAATGGCACATCAGGTAAAGGGTGAATACATATTATATTGTGTATCATACGTGTATGATTGAACTGACATGATTATAGAACCATTGTAATGTATTTTTCACCCAACAGTACAGCAAGAATCTATTATAAGGAAAGTTAAATCAGACAGAGGGTGCAATGCTCTATAAGCCATCTTTACTAGATGGGGAATAAAATACAAGTCTTGTCAAAAATCTAAAATTGTTAAATTTTACCCGTTTTGTTCATAGGATATTTTACTTTAATGACTTAGTAAGGTCATTTTACATGGAGAGAAAACATTAATATACAACTATTTATTTTCTCTCTCAAAACCTGGTGATGCCGCTAGTTTTAGAAATAAAACATAATTAAAAAGGGCAGTTGAGAAGACACTTTTGTAGATGTGTGGTCTCTTCTGATGTGAAAATGTGTAAAACAGACACAAGATTGGAAATTTGCTCTGTGTCCCTTTAATAAATTGGGGACCCATCACATAGACCAATTAGTTGATGTTAAAGGGACACAAGGCAATCTTGAAGTATGTATCAAGCTTTAACATTAGCATCTCCATTTGTTAACCTGGTAACATTTTAAATTTAAACCTGCTTGCATTAAAAGTTAAATAAAAGTGTTTCATTTTGTCTTCGTTATTCTATCAAATACTTAAAGATGAAATTTGTCCTAAATCAACAAATCCGTTGTTGATATGTTTTTAATTAATAAATATCATTATAAATACGATGTGTACTATGCTATTGATGTATGTTTAGTGAAAATATGTTTTTAAAGATAAAAACCGAAAAGACGAACAGGCTTCGCTAAAAAATTGAAAAAAATCAAAGGGGGAAAACTCTTCCTCGTAAAACCGGAAGTGACGTCATTGGGAACAAAACGAAACCATTTGTACATAGGGAAAGCACGCAAAAACAGTATAGTGTGTGAACATGTCGGAATTAAGCGACTATGATGCTGAGTCAGATGAAATGCCCATGATAAGACGGTTGCACAATGTGCAAATTTACGATTTTGAGCCAGAATTCGTGTCTGAGGATGAAAATACCTCGGATTAATCAACAGATGAGGAAGTTGAACGCGGTGCAGGTGCAAATGAAAAGCTTGGTCGTGTTGGCATTGTTTTCATCGAAATTCTGACTGTAAGTCACCAGCAATGCTGCAATATCTCGGTACATTTACACTAAGCGCGAAATGCAGTATATTCCGAATGAATGGACATGGTCTAATATTTGTACATTAATACGAGCGTCAGATTATAAGGACTTTATTTTTGCCGAAAAGTAGACATTGAAAAAATATATTTAGAGTCTAGTAAGTATAATCGATAAATAAATAAATAAATGAAACAGCATCTAATGTCTACAGTATTCTATATACCATAAGTCCCCGCCGCCTCCAAACACTCTATAGTGGTGTATGAGATCCGGATTTGCAGTATGACACGCTCTCCACGTGCCCCCAACTAACAATATACCACACACCGACTAATCAACTATTGCGGTGCCCTATTGAAGTACAGCCTAATCAGGGTACATACGTCGGTATACGACAAAATCACGCACCATATTTAGGGAAACGTAGTTTTATGATATCCTGTATATTGCAATGCCGTGAGCGGTGCAATACCGCCGCGGCGAGCCGCGTATTGCACAAGACGGATATATGATGCGTGAGAAACTAGTTCATCGCGCACGAAGAGCGAAAAATACTATGATCTAAAAAATATAGTCAAATGTATTATGAGCACGACATTATGTATTATGTACATGTAGAGATCGATAAAAAAAGACCTAACAGATCAAATTTTTGATTTAGAATATAAAGTATATATATATGCTTGTAAAGCACTTAGTTTACTTACTGCATGAGGTAAACGCCGTTATTGTAGTTGTTTTGTCATGCAACATTACTGAACTAATATAATAGCTAGTAACATTATCAATTTTCTGCCTTTTTATAGACATCAATGAAACATTTTGTCATTATTTTCAAATCCAGAGACCGATATATAACTCTGTATAAATCTATAACACTATTGGAAGAAGAAGGTGTATAATTTAAAAAAAAAAAAAAAAAAAAAAAAAATACTACAAAATATATATTCAAACAACGACACAGTGTTTATTTCACCGAATTCATTTACATTTATATGCTAAACCTTTTTAGCAATCTTTTGAAAAAGACGGCTACATTATATTAACGCCGTTCACGTAAGACACATGCATCTAATTCAACAGCTAAACAATCACGATCTACAGATCTAAGACTATATACCTTTCTACAATTTATCATACACATACCTGAGGAATTGCTAAGATAACTGAACAAAAACTTCTATTCTACCTCATTTAATAATTTCTTCCTCAACGCCGGTCGAATCGGCGATTAAAACTTGCTCGGAGACGGCGGGGTTAGGCACTTCTCATTTTTTGTTAGAAAATAGTGTTGGTATCGCTGTTGTTTTTAATCTGCATGGCCGTTTGTCCTCCAAATTAAATGAAAATGAAACCAAAGGATGGACTTCCCACGAATCCAACTCTAAGTGTTTACTACAAACTCGCGCGTCTTTCGAAGGTTCCCATTTTTTTGACGCGACGGGCGATTTTCGTCGACAGCGGTCCACCCACACTTCAAATCTTAATCTATCATTAACCTGATTAGGAAAACGAAAGAAACTGATGTTATTAGATTGTCCATTTTTATGCACACTTTGACACCCAGCTACAGCACACGGCATTTTTAACACGTACCATAAAACTTAATCCTACATAGACAATACTATACAACTCAATGCTTCTCTAGAGCTTCACTACGTGCACGTCGTGGAGAGGGCACTGCCGATATTCAATATCTGAGAACTTGTCATTCTCAGGTTTGAATTGAATATCGGTTGACTGAATGTGAAGCTGTCTCCTGCGTGTCCCATCACAGCACACATCATCTGATGTCTCCAGATCCCTGAAGTCTGAAAAGGTCCGCGGGCTGAAGCTAAAACTAGATCGGGACGCAACCATAATCCCGGTCAGCATGTTGAAGCGAAGCCTGCATTCGACCGTGGTTTTTCACAAGCCACAGAAGACTTAAGGGTGACACAGACATCGGGCGGTGTGTGCGGCGCAGGGGTCATACTGTGATTGGGTGTGGCCCTAAACAAGACCGTCACTACTTCGTAGAGGTTGCAGAACACCGTAGAGGATGTATACTACCACGCCAGCAGCAGACGACCATGCCAGACCAGTCCAGACCACTCACCGCCGCAGCGAAAACTACACAGAGCGAAAGCGACAACCACCTACATACACACACGTATACAGCCTGGTGGCACTCATGGTGTTTGTATAGGGGCCGCCTTGCCAGCCCTATACGCCACTACTAGTATGAACACTTTATTCGCGTATCGTGGTCATATATTAGTATTACTGAATTGGTTTGTCTCTCTTCAGTAACTTGAGTGTCATTTGGCTTATACGACAACCACTGCAACACAACATAACCAACGCACTCCACTAGATCAGTCCAGACTCTATTGTGCCCATAGCGACCCGGGTTACCGAGCGTTTTAGTTGGCGGACGGACTTAAAACCTTAGAACTACACACACACACATACAACTCAATGCGACACCGCTAATCGTTTGGTACCAATGACGTCACAGGATCACGTGACACTTACCTGTCTTCAAAAAGGGCGAAACTCGAAGCGTGTGCGCTATGAATTAAAATTGGCTACTGTGAGAAAACGGGACAACCAATAAGTGTAATATTTGAACAGATTGTATATTATATACATATATTTCAGAATATATGCTCAAAAGACACGCTATATTTCACCTTTAACTATATTATAGGTGCACTAATATCAACAGTAAGTAATGTGTAAAACAATTTCTTCTGAACTATTCTAATAAATAATATTAATGATGCACAAATGCAAACTATGCAGAAAAATTAACCGAACTCCAGAAGTTTTAAACAAATAAAGACTGCCTAGTGTCCCTTTAACACAACTTGTTTTCGCATGTATCTTACACGAGGTCATATGAAAATCACGCTGCATTATCACTGAAAACATGTTTTACTCTAACTTTGAACAGCACCGTGCAAGCATAACACAAGCTCCATGTAAAGAACTACACAATTGCAAACAATTTTTAAAAAGGCTCTCACCTCCATATGATCCAATGGCATTTAATACGGGTCGTCAGTATCAATTCACTTAGAGCTGCTCAAGGGCACGATTCACATTTGAGGCCTCTCTGAAAACAACATCAGTCCAATGTCAATGATCAAACAGACATAGTTTATCCTTTGTTATACATAATGTAACATATTTAAAAAAGAAAAGATAAAAGAAGAACTAAATTGAATAAAGCATGAATACTACTTGTGCTCAATAACACGATTAATGTAATAAAAACATCTCTCATCATTCATTATACATGTAAAATATAATGTAGCCCAACTGGAGATCCATTAAAAACATTGTTCCACTTTCACAGCATATTTCCAGCCCATGGAATAGTCATTTCTTTTGAGACACACTGGAGGCAAGCGTAGTAGCTCCACCTCCTTAAAGGTTTTTAAGTGAAGTGTACTTTCTCCAAATTGCTGGTTTTTTTACGCAACAGAAAGTATGTAGTAAATGTAAATAAATGTAAATTCAAAATCACTTCCTTGCCTCAAAACTGAGTACTGTACATACATATGAATCTGACCGATTTCAGTCAAATGTCTATGGCAGTTTACATTGTTTCAATGGTAGTTGTATCGGGTTATGTATTCACGAATGTGCGAGAAAATGGGGATAACATAACGATATAGAGACAACGCTAACAATTTACATTCATTTATCTGAGGGGTGGGGGTGGGGGTGGAGGGGGTTTCTAGTTTTCTTACCTCCCTCCTTGTTTTCTGTATGCAAGCTCCATCTACCCCCACACCCCCCATCAACCGTACTTGGGTGGGAGAAGGGTGCGGGGGACATTGATAGCATTTCTACTAGTAATTGTTTTATTCCACGAAACGTTCTACAGTTTACAGTACATCCAGTTACTGGAAAGATCGGAGTACACGAAAAACACTTATAGTGAATATACAGTATACACCACTTTTTTAGGCACTGTATTTGGCCAATGTCTAAATATGCACGATCTAAAAGTGGTGTGTACTGTTTATTAACCAACACATTTTAATGACAAAACAAATACCTTGATCATGGACCTCCAGCAGCAGACAGTAATCCCAAAAATCCAACTTGCAACAACATGTCAATTTCACGTGTCAAGTTATGTCACGGTGACCTGTCAGTCACCAACACTGCATCGTGTTGACACATAATGGGACGTTATTTCGTCCGGTAAGGTATTAGTTTTTACATAATCTACGGTATGAAACACTGTACGCGTGTTGTTAGACTCCATAGGTACCCGTAGTGCTCGCCGACGTAGCGCGCCCAATTTCGGGTGTAAAAAAATGGCGTCTGTTTTAATTGAAAATTCGTAAAATAGTCCGTAAAATACAAAGAAATAGTCCATGTTCGCGGAGTTAAAATGCGAACAGAACTGATATGTTATAGGTCCGTGGCGTTCCTACTGGTATGTGCAACTGTGTACACTAAACTTGACGACTCATAAGTACCCCGATTTAAAATGCTAAAAAAATGTTTAGTTTAATAAATTTATTCATAATTAGCTCAAATTGTTAATATGTTCTTAAAAGCGATGACCGAATGCTTATCAAATTGATTATTTATTTCCATTGTAGAAATTGACAATGACTTGAATATATCTAATTGCAATTAACCAAACATGGACACAATGCTTCAGGCTAAACTATCTCAGCCAGGTTGCATCAGTAACCGAACATGGACACAATGCTTCAGGCTAAACCATCTCAGCCAGATTGCATCAGTAACCAAACATGGACACAATGCTTCAGGCTAAACTATCTCAGCCAGATTGCATCAGTAACCAAACATGGACACAATGCTTCAGGCTAAACCATCTCAGCCAGATTGCATCAGTAACCAAACATGGACACAATGCTTCAGGCTAAACCTTCTCAGCCAGATTGCATCAGTAACCAAACATGGACACAATGCTTCAGGCTAAACTATCTCAGCCAGATTGCATCAGAGGGTTGACTGTCAATAAAATGTCCAATAACAGTTGTAAATGAACGTTCAGCCTAAAGCTATGAGTGCTAATTGGATTTCAGTCTGATACCATTCGTGTTCAGTATATAAATCTTTAGTTGTTACCAAAAATAGTATAAAAGTCGAACAGGATATGCAGCTTTCGCAGCACAGTAAACCCCAAAACACGCAAAAGGACAAACGTGATTGACAGCCCAAAAACACGCGACAGTGTAAATAAAGAAATCCCCGCCAAATAAGTCACGGTGTGTTTAGTGTCAAAGTTGGCATTTCTGGACAGTCTAGCAAAGATGTTTGTTTTATTATATTCTCCCAAATGTATTGAGTCCATATTAATATCCTCTAAAAATTGCTATCGAAGACCAACATATGCTTTATATCTAAAATGTCTTCAAGTTCCTATTTGCCCTTTCAGCCCTTTCAGCCCTCTAACGTGACAAACCGTGTTCTTAAAGGAGTCATTCCCCGAGGAATGTATTGATTCTTCGTCCGATTGAGTGCATTTCCCGTAAAATATTTTTAGTTCTAAGTATGGCATGATTTATTTTATTTTCCATTTAAATGCAAAGTACAGTTTTGGGATACATTTCCCAAAATCTTAAGAGGCAATCGCGTCGGTGTGCCTCCGCGTAGCTGTATATGTGAAGCTTTTAAACAACTAAACGCTTATAAAGAAATAAAAATATCTCAATGCATAACTTTTATTGCACAAATACATGTTCATGTGACATTTGAAAATATCAAGAAATAAATGAAAACATATTGACTTGTTCGTTATTTGTTGTTCCTTGTGTGGTTTTTCTTAAAGGATCGGAGATAAGGGTTGATATTTTTGATTTAAAAAAGGAAGCTATGAAATGACCAATTTAAAACGTGAAATGTTCCAAAGATCGACAATGATCTGTAATAAATCACAATACAGAATAATTATAATATACGAGTGTTATCAAGCCAAAGAGCAATCACCATGTTATAACTAGTTGTCAAGCGAATCACCATGGCAATATCTTCAAATTAACTCTCGTTGCAATGCATTGCGATTTTTTTTATATTTTATCTGCCAAGTTTAAAATAGTTAATTCTGTCAATATTTTATATTATATTGTTCAGTGTAATTTTATTTTTTGATTTATGACTCATTTGTTTTTATCAAATTAATACAGAAATAATGTGTTTGAACAATTCCAAAACAAATACCAATCCTGATATACTCACTTAATATGTTGTTTTGCAGGAGTTAAAGGGACACACGTTATTAACTGGCGATTATATTGCACCAATAATATAGTTAAACCTATAATAAAATAAGACTGAAAAATGAAAATTCAAAATTGTATTTTATTATCAGCAAGTAGACAGGTTTAAAGTCAAAATGATACTGAATAAATAAATGGAGACGCTAATTTCAATGCTTGATAAACACTTCCAGATTACCGCGTGTCCCTGTAACACTTAGAACGCAACGTGACTTAATTTATAGTAGAAAAAACATGGACATCTGAATCGACAAAGGCACTTGGCATACTTTTCATGCAAAACCAGCGAACATGTTTGAAATTAACTATACAGATAGATTAAAACACTTTTACAATAGTATGGATCAATGGAAAAGGCGTTAACTATCAACAATAGGAAACATCCGTTTTAAAATCTATTATTATTATAAAATTAACGTACGTTTTTTCAACAATTCCAAGTCCACCAGAATATACACTGAAAGAACTAAATCAAAACTCTTTTCAGTTCATCTGGAATTCAAAAAGAGATAAAGTCAAAAGGAGAGAAATGATCAAACAATTTGAAGATGGTGGTTTGAAAATGATAGATATACGAATATACTTAACCTCCATTAAAGCATCATGGGTAAAAAGAATAATAGACACAAATAATAATGGAGCGTGGAAAATATTCTACATGAAAGAACTCGAACGCTATGGTGGGAATTTAATTTTCAACTGTAATATAAATGTAACAGATATTATGAGCTTTACATTTAAAAACACATTTTTAAATGACATTTTGAAGGCGTGGTGTACTGCTAACTTTACAAAAAAGCCCAAAACATAAATGAACACATATTGTGGAACAATAGCAATATAAAACACAGTGGTAGATCCTTAATATGTCTTAATTGGATACAGAAACAGATTGTACGCATCCATGATATATATAATACAACTGATAGAAAACTAAAAACATTTAATTCAATCCAAAATAATGTTGACATACCTGCAACAGAATTCTTAAAATATCACCAACTTATAATCTTCAATACCAAATCATTGGTTGCATGAACCCAACGTAGAAAATGTCAACATTCTAAAACAAAAAAACGTTATGCGAATGCATTATGGGAAAGCCTTCAAAATTAGTCAATATATATCTCACAAAAGTTCAAATAGATAATTTAAAAGATGACACAAAATCGAAATCCCAAGTTAAGTGGGAAAATATATTTTCACATACTGCTATGAATTGGAGGTACATTTATAGAAACATATTCAGATGTAGTGAAGATAATAACCTACAAATGTTTCAGGACAATTTTATATATAGGAATATTGCCACAAATATTTTTTTTATATAAATGTCAACTTGCCGTTTCAAGTATTTGCACATTCTGTAATATGGAAATCGAGACTTTAGACCATCTATTCTGGGAATGTATGTGGACGCAACATTTCTGGAATGAATGCCGTTTATGGATGGAGAGAACAGACATGATTACCGAATTAAATAAATGTCTATGCACATACTTATCATGATTGACTGTTGAATATGATATTATTCATTGTATCACGTAACAAGAAACATTGTAATGTTTACGTTACTTAATAAAGAATCTTGAATCTTGTAAATGCACTAAATGGGTATTACAAAAATTATATTCATACAGGGTACGAGATAATTGCAAATAATTCTGAGTAGGTTACTGACACCGGAGTCAGTTGTAATTCAGACTTCCTTTCTTCACTTATTATATATAATTAATTAATGTCATTCATGTTTTTATCGATGTATTCGTCCTTATTTATTGTTGATGTTCAAGCCGGTATATACTAACATATACTGGCATGTTACTGGGTGTAAAATATAAATCACGAATATTAGTTCCGCTCCAATATGTATTAATGTAATGCAACGTGTATTTACAATGATTTGCATATGTATTTGGTAAAAACCGTATATTTGTACTGATTATCTATGCCGTCGGTAAACATATATTTCAATCCTGATTATTCATATTGTCTAGTATATAAACAAGATTAAACATGTCATATTTTATATTGATAACCATAGAGCTATGCATCCTAAGCAAAATTAAAACTAATTATTATGTTCTGTATTGATGAATCTTAAGCAAGATATACTCCCTGATCAGGGAGTATACTTACTCTCTGGCAAGATTGAACATTTCACATTTTATATTGATGACGATAGTGCTATGCATCCTAAGCAAGATTAAACATATCAAGGTTTGTATTGATGACCATAGAGCTATGAATCCTAAACAAGATTAAACATATCATGTTTTATATTGATAATCATAGAGCTATAAATCTTAAGCCAGATTAAACAGTTCGCGTTTTATATTGATGACGATAGAGATATGAATCCTAAGCAAGATTAAACTTATCAAGTTTTATATTGATGACGATAGAGCTATGAATACTGAGCAATATTAAACAGTTCACGTTTTATATTGATGACGATAGAGATATGAATCCTAAGCAAGATTAAACGTATCAAGTTTTATATTGATTACCACAGAGCTATTAATAAACATAATTATTAGGTTCTGTTTTGATAACCATAGAGCTATGAATCCTAAGCAAGATGAAACATTTCACGTTTTATATTGATGACGATAGAGCTTTGAATCCTAGGCATGATAAAAAACTTATCAAATTTTATATTGATGACCGTAGAGCAAGAAATCCTAAAGAGGATTTTAAACTTAAGTATCATGTTCTGTAGGCCTATTGATATTTGTTTTCATGATAAAGTAGGTTTCCCAATATTTTAATGAGTTTTGAGTTTTGTACAGGCCATTAACATTCGCGCTTTACTGTGGAAACGACACGGAGGACCATTTAGCATATTATAAACTACAGGCAGTTTTGGGTGATACTATTCCCCGGTCTATTTCCCGGTTACTTCCCGGTTAAAACCCGGTTGAAAAGGGGTGGCAAATGTGATAAGTGTGTTGATGTTTCAGATGTTTTAATGACATATATGTCTTATATATGTATTTATTTTTCCATAATCACTAAAAAAAATGTTGAGAAAAAAAAGAAAGTAGTTTAATTAAGTGTTGAATATTGGTGTTTTTTTCACGATAATTTGACTGGTTTTGGCAATTCCCGGTTCAGTTTCGGAGACAGTTAAAATATAACAATGCCTTAATAATTCATAATTGATTGTTTTATTTCATAATATATGGTATTATTAACACATAACAATAATAAAAATGGAAATAAAACAGAAAATAAACGTTTTATTGCTTCATTTCCAACGCCCGTATTTCGTGTAAGGAAAGCCGTAGAAATTACAGATGAAGCGTTATTTCTGCACGTCGTGAGAAACATTACACTATAGATTCAAGAAAACTAGATAGATCTACATAGATATTATCAGTATGTAAAACAATTCATATTATTTAAACTCAAAATTGTAAAATATAGCAAGTCTTCATATATGTAGCTATACATTCACCCAATAGGATAAAGATAACATTATATATAAAAGTATGTGTACGTAGTACACGGATAATAATACCGTAGAGCTAACGTAACTGTAATTCGAATGATTATAATTAAACTATAGGTTTTTTATAGAGACAAGACGGACAGGTCCAGTATTCTAACTTATTTTGGGAGACACATTGTGTATGATACCATTGTTTACATTTTTTATTTTTTTACATGAAATAAGGTCGTCAACGAAATCAGGCTGTCTACAATGGCACCATAACTGTATATTTATTACCTTTGGGTTAAAACAGGACAGACTTAAATTTCTTCCACGTATTGGTTCTTTTGGGAAAGGTGTTATGCGTCCCGTTTCCAGACACTCAATTAAATGAGGACGCATTGCAGATACATTATAAATAATTCTAAAGTTAAAGGCAAGTGGAAAGTGACAAAACTCTACTAGATTCGCGATCGCGAATAAACCGCAATCATAGGACTTTTTATGTTGATAAACTTATCAGTTGAAGACGCATATATTTGTGATAACTGAATTTTTAAATTTAACTTGATATCTTTAAGGCGTTCCCCTAAACTATCAATATAATAAACAAAATCTCTGTCTGGAACTGTTTTAAAACTCATGTTCCAATTATTTGATCCATTAACATGTATTTGGCAAGCGGGTGCTACGTGCCGATTAATATTTTGTTGTATGTTCCATTTATTTGCATCGTCAGTAAAGAACGGAGTGTTAGTTGTAGCTTCTATGCCATTTATATGAGGGAAATCTTTTTTCAAAAGTGAATTAACGGCTGTCATATACACCCAGTAGTGCTAATACAATTGTAGGTCTTCATGCATAGTACAGTTGCCTCCCTTAGTTTAAATTTCTCCATTTACTAATTTTTCAGAGCGCTGCTTGTTTTGCCCACAAGAATCAGAGATAATTTATTATTATTATTTTGGAGAGTGGTAATTTGATTAGATATCTGTTGATCGCATCAAACTATATACGCATACACTCAGCAACAAGGTATGAACCTGTACACTAACTTAAAATACACTTCTTTACTGTTATTTCAATCGTAAATTCTATTATACATGTACTTATATTTATAATTATTTAACTAAGGTCAGGTGTGTGCAGGATATTTGTTGTGTACCGAAGGCATTAAACTTGTATATTGTAAAGGTTATAGCACAATAGAATTTCCGCAAATTTGGCTGTTGTGTTTACCTGTATCTATATATGCCTGGCTTTTCGGCGTTTAATGCGTAACAGCGCAACACTGTCACAAAACAATCGATGATGTTACTTAATAATTAATATTTTGAATACTAAATATTAACACCACCTCTCGTTTTTGTAGAGCCGATATACACATTAAAGTTCCAAGAAGACAAACATCGACACATACAGGTAGACACAACAACCGTATGTATGAATATAGAGTCATTTACGTTGGAGTTTCAAGACCTTGTATTGAAAAACTCTGTCTTCAAACGATATGTTTGAATGGTGTTTTACGTTCTTTTCCACACATGTAAGGTTATATAATAACAGTCGATTTTTTCGTGGTGGGGGCAGACCACCTACTTTTCCTGGGTAGACCCAGTAATGTACACCTACTGCCATCCGTAAGAATCGACACTTTCTCGCTTACAAGTCAAGCTCCCAGTGGGATTCGAACCCGCAGCGGTGAGAGACGAGAAAGTTTATGAAGGTTTTTATTCATTTATCTTGAACATATTCAAATATATAGGCACTTATAATTGTTAACAAATAAATTACTGCACTGTCGTTTCACGTCATATCACTAGCTTAGCACTTTATATGTTTGTTTTCTGTTATAAACACCTTAAAGTTAAACATTGAACCAGGTTTTTCAAATAAGCAATTCGGGCAGCGCGCGGTCTGCTATGAGTGATGGTTCGTTACTCCCGATTTTCTAACGTGTTAAAGATGAGATTTCCCCTATTTGTTTAACTGAAAATAAGCGATTATTGTCAATTTTCTAAAGCGTTACACTCGATTTAGTATTGGGTTACTTCGATTGGGTAAAAGTTTTCTATCGCGTTAGAAACTGGCTAGCCAGAATGTTCACTTACGCGTTATTTATACATAAGTAATGCGTTACTCAATGAAAACCTAACGCGATGAGCTAAATTCATTCGACCAAAGACCACGTTTCATTGCTACCGTTGCTGTGGTAGGGAGCATAAAACGCATTAAAACAATTTAAAATATGGCACATACAATAGTGCTTGGTAACAGGTAAATAACCTACTATGTCAGACACATATAATATGTACATGTATATCAAGAAATTGACTGTCGTCCTTGAATGGTGCTTTCCCTCTCCGATATTCTTATCTTTCATAGCATTTCGACGTTATCTAAACAGTACAGTACAAACTACTTCAAAGCAATTAATAAACCCTCAATCTCAGACACAACATATGACCAAGACAGAACAAATAATACATTATTTAAACATTCAAGCACATAGAAATTACCATGTATACAGCCTTATTGTCAGATATATGTATACATAGAGTGACACAAGTATACTATCGAAAAGACAGATTCACTGAATGTTTATCTTACCGTGACATAATGTGGAAAGGAATGGTACAGGGCATGTGCAATTTTGTGGAAAGAAATGGTACAGAACATGTGCAATTTTATTGAAATATATTAGTAATTTAAACATAAGCTACCTAAATCAGTTTTACCCCGAAAGCGAACAGAGCAAAAACAGATAGAAGAGCATTACGGTTAGTTAAGTTTGGCAGTTTAGGCTATAAATTAGGCAGTAATACAGGGGTTAAACCAAATAAGATATAAAGGTATAGGAAAAACATATATCCAAATAAAAAAGCAAGTGCTATACATTTAAGCAAAAACAACTAATTTCAAGCTGATCAGCATTGTTAACTTTACCTCTTATGAATAGACTCCATAAAACCGAGTCTGCTACTTTTCCCTTTTGTTTGTGTTTGTTGCTTCCAAGGAATCACCTTTTCAGTATTTTATCGAGACACAGACAGCTAATCCATGCACATACTAAAATTAAAACATGAATATAATTTAAAATGCAGATACACAATTGATAATATTGATATTGACTTGATTTTAGACGTGCTGCTCCATATGTGCGTGTGTGCATGCGTGTATGTGTGTCATTCAAAGATATTAATATTTTGAACTGACTAAAATTACAGCTTCGCAAGTCACAGGTAGTGAATACATCTAAATGAGTTTTCCCCATACATATTGGAGTAGATCTGAAGAACCTGTGAAATATTAGAATATCTAAAATTATTATGTTTTTCAACTGTTAAAACAGGAGGTGCCATACCACTTAAAATGTTAAATGTTCCAATGGCCATGCACGTGTTCGTCTAATGTGTAGATTTGGCAGTTTAGCCTTGAAAAGAAGGTCGTTATAATTACTGACAAAATCTTTATAAACAAATCTTAGAGCTCTTCCTTGAATATTTGCAATTTTCTGAGTGCCAGGACAGGGGACAGAAATTAAAAGTTGATAGGATAAATGTGTGGTATATAGTTAATATTTGCAATACGTTTAGAGTATTGCCTTTTCTTTTTTGTAATTGCTGAGCAGACTTCTTACAGATCTTTCTTATATGTGAGTCAAAAGTTAATTTAAAATCTAAGTCGATACCCAGAAGTTTTACAACTTCTTCACAAGAAATAGTTGCATCTCCTATTTTAAAAAAACTGGGGATTTATCTCGAGTCCTTGTCCCTTGGAATTTATCCGGGTTGGCCTTCATACGATTTACATGAAACCAATCAAAAATAATTATGCTTTCCTCCTGCAAAACATCCATTAATTCGTTAAAATTCGGGTTGAACGACAACGTATTATGGTAAGAAACCACTAATTATGTTTCCCATATACACCAATGTTAAAGTGTCACATATTAATGATTTGCTGCAAATTCAACTCAGGTATGGATAATGCAGCAGTGTAATGTTCATATAGAAAACTAATTTTCCACTTGAAAAACCACCAGAAAAGGTGGGCTCATAAGACATGTCAGAAAGTTCTTGTTTGTTTACTAAACAGGTCAAGCTGTTTTCATTGATTGACTATTTTCATTGTTCACAAAGTGTAATCATAGAGTCAAAATTTCGAAAATGTTCATCAGTGATCCAGTAAAACCTATTAATACGCTACTTATACATACAACCACAAAATCGAATAGAAATAGGCAGTTTTCCCCTGCTTATAATGCCCATTTCCATCAAAAAGGAGGGATTACTTTTTAGCTCGACTATTCGAAGAATAAGAGAGCTTATGTAATCACCCCGGGGTCGGCGTCGGCGTTGGCGTCGGCGTCGGCATCCCACATCAAGGTTTGCGTGTAAGCTGTGTTTACAAGTCTATATCTCTTACATTTCTTATCCTAGCACAACCAAATGTGTTCATGGGCTTTCTTGTAGCATTATCTTAAGGGCTGCTTAAGTAATTTTGGTTCCTGTAACCCCTGGGCTCCCATGGAACCCAAATTCTGATAGCCCTTAAAATATGTTTGTTTCACATCAAATTTTGCGTGTAAGCTGTGTTTACAAGTCTATATCTCTTACAATTCTTACCCTAGCACAACAAAATTTGGCCATTAGCTTCCTTATAGCATTATCATAAGGGCTGCTTAAGTAATTTTGGTTCCTGTAACCCCTGGGCTCCCATGGAACCCAAATTCTGATAGCCCTTAAAATATGTTTGTTTCACATCAAATTTTGCATGTAAGCTGTGTTTACAGGTCTATATCTCTTACATTTCTTGTCCTAGCTGAACTAAATTTTGGAATTGGTTTCATTATAGTATATTGTAAAGGGTTGGATAATTAATTCTGTCTTCTGCAAATTCTGGGCTCCCATGGAACCCAAATTGTGATGGCCCATAAAATGTGAAATAAAGGCAGATTTAGGTTTGCGTGTAAGCACGTATACATCTATAATTTTGGTTTGGGATTTGTTATAGCATTATGGATCTTATAACTTCACCCATATTGGGGCATGGGCTCCCTCCTCCCCACACACCCCTACCCATCCCCCCCCACCCACCCAGACTTGATTTTTTTTTTACATATTTCTTTGTTGTTTTAGTCAATTCTTACACATCACATATATGTTGCCCCTCCCCCACCCTACCCACTCCTGCCTCTCCACCCCACCCCCACCGCCCACCTCACCCCCACTTGAAACTATTTTTTTTTTTTTACATATTTCTGTGTTGCTTTCGTAAATTCTTACACATATATGTTGCTGCCCCCCTCCCCCCCCCCCCCCGCCTCTCATCCCCCCGCCCCACCCCACTTGAAACTGTTTTTTTTTTTTTTTTTACATGTTTCTTTGTTGTTTTAGTTAATTCTTACACATATATGTTCCCCCCCCCCCCTCCCCAACCCACTCCCGCCTCTCACCCCTGCACCCCACCCCCCCACCCCCACTTGAAAGTATTTATTTGTTTACATATTTCTGTGTTGCTTTTGTAAATTCTTACACATAAATGTTGCTGCCCCCCACCCCCCGCCTCTCACCCCCCCCCCCCCCCCCCCCACCCCATCTCCATCCCCCACTTGAAACTTTTTTTTTATTTCTTTTTTTTACATGTTTTTTTGTTGTTTTAGTCAATTCTTACACATATATGTTCCCCACTCCTCAACCCCCCCCCCCCACCCAAAACCCACTCACGCCTCTCACCCCCGCTACCCCCCACCCCACCCCCACTTGAAAATCATTTTTTTCTTTCTCATATTTTTGTGTTGATTTAGTCGATTCTTACACATATATGTTGCAACCTCCCCCCCACCCCGCCTCACACCCCCTCCTCCATCCCCGCCTCGGACCCCCTCCAACCCTCCCACACACACGCACTTTAAACTTTTTTTTTTTTTTTTTACAATATTTCTTTGTTGTTTTAGTCAATTCTTACACATATATGTTGCCCCCTTCCCCAACATCTCCCCCCCCACACACACACACACCCATCCCCCGCCCCCAACACACCCCCGCCTCTCACCCCGCATATTTCTTTGTTGTTTTAGTCAATTCTTACACATATATGTTGCTCCCCCCACCCCCACTTGATTTTTTACATATTTCTTTGTTGTTTTAGTCAATTGTATTTTACCCCCTCCCCACCTTTTTTTTTTTTTTACATATTTCTTTGTTGTTTTAGTCAATTGTATGTTACCCTCCCCACCCCCACCTCTACCCCATCCCCACTCAAACTCGATTTTTTTATTATTTTTTTCTTCATATTTTTGTGTTGTTTTGGAGAATTATTACATAGCTTCTTACACATATATGTTGCCCTCACCCCCCCCCCCCCCCACTCCCCCACCATCCACCCCTACCCCGCACCACACTCAACTCAAATATTTATTTTTTTTAACATATTTCTGTGTAGTTTTGGTCAATTCTTACACATAGTTATGTTGTGCTCCCAACTCCACCCCACATTGTTGTAGCCTTGTTTTCTGATGGTATATACTAGCTATAAATTTATTATTCTCTGAAAAATCGAATAGTCGAGCTGCGCTGTTCTGCGACAGCTCTTGTTATTATAGGAACTACATTCGACTACACCTCGGAGATTTACATGTAATTACTACACCTCGGAGGTTTACATATAATTAGTGGTGGTAAACCTTATCGTTAGCATATCGGAGGTTTACATGTAAACCTTATCGTTAGCATAGTTGTATAATGTACCATTTGTATAACATAAAATATATCGTTGATAAATACATTAAAAGAAGTAGCCCCCAAAATTGAGCCTTGGAGGCGCTTTTGTACATTAGCCCCGGTACTAACAGTACTACTAAATAAATCTTTATTTGTTGTTTGTGGCCAGATAAATAACAAGATAGCAGTTTGGTCGAGTTCGCGGACAAACAAGATAGCAGTTTGGTCGAGTTCTCGGATAATTCGTAAACGGATAATTTACATAAAAATAATGTGGTAGGGAGTCAAAAGTCTTGGAGAGATCCATTGAAATAGCGGCTAAATATTCTTTATTTTCTAATATGCTTTTCCAGTCTTCAGTAAGTCTCATAAGATTATTTTTTAAACCCATGGCATTTTCTAAATGTGCATAGGAACTTATCAAAAATATTTTCAAAAAACTGCGACAGTTGTTCTCAAAAAATTTGAATAGGAATGGTAGCTGCTAACTGGCCTGTATTTTGATTTACACATAGGGTCAATTTTCTTAAATATGGGACTTACTTGCGCTTCGTTTAGACGATCTGGGACAATTCCCGAGGAAATGGACGTGTTATTGTTGAATCCCATACCCAAATTAACTATCCCGTACTATTGAAAATCATAAATGTGTTGTGTTTTTCCAAATCTCTTAAATACATCAGTTAATCTTGTAACTCTCAGACTCCCAATTACCAAAGTAACTTTCCTACCCAATGTTTCGATAACACCATTCTTCTTGTCTTAGATATGAAAACCATATCTATATTCGCTTATGATTTCTTTCTTTTTTTATTGGGAGCGACACATGGGTTTGTGGAAAAGGTGGCTTTTTGCAACAGAATTCTTATTGATGCTAACCGCAGACATGTCTTAGTGTTGGCAACTGTCCTATTTTTGTACTTGCTATCATCAATATCATGAACGTGATTAGTTGCAAGACAGTTGCTGTCATGAGAACATGACGTCATTTTTACAAATTTCAATACTATTGACTTTGTTAGTTTTATTACCGATCTTTAAGGACGAATGTTGTACATTTGTAATACTAAATGGTATCCACGAGACCAGTCATATCTCACACAAATTAACTCATTCGTCTCATGGTACGAAATGTTACCCGGCTAGTATGTTGCACATGCAAAACATTGAGTTTACATTTCATGTTATGTGTTTTTTCTTTATAGCTACATTAATTGCTTGGCTTGTCATTCTCCTTATTATTTCTGGAGACGTACATCCCAACCCCGGTCCACTCCGGGAACCAAACAATAGTCATTCATCATCTCACTATTCATCAATCATTGAATCAATGGACCTCTCTAAACATGTATCTTTTGTTCACTATAATGTCCAAAGTATTTCTCACAAACTTGATATCTTACGGACTGAGCTAAATGAATTTGACATACTAGCATTTTCTGAAAGTTGGCTTAACCAATCGACACCAAATAATGACCTTACTTTTGATTCTTTCTCTGCTCCTGAGAGAAAAGATCGCACTGGTGACAGTCATGGTGGCGTTATACTCTATATAAAAAATATATACATTACAAACGTAGGCATGACCTTGAACCGTTAGGTATTGAATGTATATGGGTCGAAATCTTCATGAAGCACAAACACATTCTTTTCGGATTATTTTACAGACCACCCTGTGCAGATAATGTTCACAATTCCATTATAGAAAATTCAATCAACCATAAGTGGATACAAACATCAACGACATAATTATTACTGGTGATTTAAACTTTAATACGAACCGTGCTAACTCCTGTCGAAAACTAGCATCTATTTGTGAGCAATTCTCACTATATCAATGCATAAACGAACCAACTCATTTTACAGAAAATTCATCTTCAACAATTGACATTATCCTGGTTAATAATAAGGACAGTGTCTTGCTAAGCGGTGTAGGGGACCCGTTCTTACAACAAGATATTCGATATCACTGCCCAATATTTGGTATTCTCAAATTCAAAAAGCCACTTATTAAATCCTTCACTAGGCATATTTGGAGTTATGATAAAGGAGAGTATGATACTCGAAGACATCTGGCCCAAACTACTGACTGGACTGTGCTCTACGATAACACTATTAATGTACGTGCAAACAGGATAAGCGAACATATAATTAAACTATCAACCCAATGCATCCCAACAAACTGGTTCGGATCAAACCTAACGACTTGCCATGGATCACTTCATCTATAAAATGTTCGATTAGAAAACGAAAGCGAGCCTATCGTAAAGCCAAACGTATAAATACAGAACAACTTATTGGAAAATCTTTGAAAGCATTAAATGTTCTCTTAGTAAACTGTAGAAAAATACGGTTGAAACCAAAAGTATTATGTCAACTATTTGATTCATTTGTGGGGTCTATTTTAAAGTATTCTTCTGAAATTTGGGTATATACGAAATCAAAGCAAATCGAAAGAATACATGTAAAATGTTAAAAGTTAAGAAATAGTTCTTGTACATCAGAAGTATATGGTGAATTAGGAAGATATCCTTTATTTATAACGCGTTATGTAAGAATACTTAAATACTGGTTTAAATTATTGAAAACAGATAACATAATACTTAAAAGCATTTACACATCGACACTAAAATATTGTGAAAATGGTTATAAAAATTGGGCATCGAATGTAAAAAATATGTTAAACGAATATGGTTTTACACATGTTTGGAATGACCCAAATTCTGTTAATGCTAAATACTTTATAAATACGTTTAGACAAAGAGTTGTTGATTGTTTTATACAACGATGGTTTGTAGATAAGGAATCAAGTGATGTACTTGAATTATATAATAATTGTAAATTGAGTTTTAATTATGAATCATACCTTGATATTTTACCATGTAATCTCAGACCATATTTGACAAAATTCAGAATATCAGCACATTCGTTAAGAATACAGACCGGTAGATACTCTCGTAATAGAATACCTAGAAATGAAAGATATTGTCAATGCTGCCACAGTATTGATTTGGAAGATGAATACCATTTTATTTTGATTTGTCCTTGTTACACAAGAATCCGGACAATTTATATTAAAAAATATTATTATAATAGACCTAGTATGTTTACATTCTTAGAATTAATGCAGACACAGGATAAGAATATTGTTATAAAGTTAGCTAAATACATTAGTACAGCTTTAGCTGTAAGGAATACAATCTTGATTAATTAAACAATGTTTAGCTCTTTTGTATTTTCATTCTCATATATCAGTTATTTAATATTAATGTTGCTCATAGCAATTGTACTTTTGTCTAAATTACTCGACTTATCATGCACATATGTACAAGTTAAATAAAATATATGTTCTGTTCTGTTCTGTTCCGTATAAATACACCAGGCCTGTGGGCTACATTTCGTAAACTTAGAAACGAAACAATTGACTTAATTCGGAAAAACAAAGTCAACCACTTCCAAATATTGTCAGAAAACTCAAAACTGAAAATCATTCTTCAAAAAACTGGTGGTCAACGTTAAAATATCTTATGTCGTCAAGCCGCAAAGTATCCGTACCCCCATTATATCATAACGATTCTATTGTTACAGATGACGTTGACACAGCACACCTATTAAACGACTTCTTTCGAAATCAAACTCTTATAAATGATGATAATGTTCAAATCCCCGTCTTATCCGCTGTAAATGAGTCAACACTTAGTTCCATTGTACTGTGTCCACTCGAAGTCAAGCAAATCTTAGAGACCCTACCTTTAGGTAAAGCTGTAGGTCCTGATTCAATTAATAACCGTATTCTTAGAGAACTAGCTACTGAACTCGCTGAACCACTATGTTCCTTATTTAACCAATCTCAACGATAGTTGTGTTCCATCAACTTGGAAAGAAGTCCACGTCTGTTCAATTTACAAATCTGGCGACCGATCTGTTGTTTCTAACTACAGACCTATTGCACTCCTTTGTAATATTGAAAAGGCTTTGGAGAAAAACATCTTTAAACACGTTTTTATTTTTTTCAAACAAATAACATTTTAACTGCACTGCAGTCTGGATTTGTTCCAGGTGACTCTACAATTAACCAACTTGCATACCTGTATAACCTTTTCTGCCAATCCCTGGATTCTGGAAAGGAAATTCGGGCTATTTTCTGTGACATTAGCAGAGCCTTTGATCGCGTTTGGTACAAGGGACTCTTAGTTAAACTAAAGGCCGCTGGTATCACTGGAAAGCTTTTAAAATGGTTTGAGAATTATCTTAGTGATAGAAAACAACGCGTTGTTCTACCAGGTGTTCAATCTGACTGGAATAAAATTAAAGCCGGTGTCCCCCAAGGCTCTATCCTAGGATCACTTTTATTCCTTTTCTACATAAATGATACTGTTATAGACATCAATTCAAATATTCGCCTTTTTGCAGATGATACAGGTCTATTCATTGTAGTTGATAATCCAATTGCTGCTGCAAATACACTTAATTCCGATCTATTGAAAATTTCGGCATGGGCAGATAGATGGCTTGTTAAATTTAACCCAACCAAAACCGAATCACTGATCATTTCACGAAAAGTCAATTGTATTAACCACCCTCCGGTATTTATGTATAACAAAGTGATAACTGAAGTTGAGGACCACAAGTACCTCGGCATTTTCCTGTCAAATGATTTATCCTGGCACAAACACATTGAATACATTCAATCAAAAGCATGGCTGAGAATTAACATTATGAGAAAACTAAAGTACACGCAAACTAAAGTACACGCTTGATAGAGTGTCATTAGAAACTATATATACTTCCTTTATCAGACCTATTTTAGAATACGTTGATGTACTGTTCGATAACTGCACACAATATGAAAAATATGAGTTAGACAAAATACAAAATGAGGCTGCTCGTATAGTAACCGGAGCAACGAAACTTATTTCCATTGAAAACCTCTACACAGAAACTGGTTGGGACACTCTCGTCGTAAGCACAAACTGGTTATGTTTTATAAAATGATAAACTCCAAATTTCCTCTCAGAACTTGTTCCACCTTTGGTAGGTAATTCGTCCAGGTATAACTTACGTAACTCCATAGATATCCAAACTATCAATGCTCGAACAATCTACTACTATAACTCTTTTCTCCCCTCCGTCATTCGTAAATGGAATGAGCTAAGTGAAGACTCCTGACAAGCCAAAACAGTTTGCTCATTCAAACATTCACTGAACAGTCAAAATAATACAATTCCAAAACACTACCAGTTCGGAAAAAGTAACCTTCAGATATTGCACAAAAGACTACGTACTAACTGCAGCTCCCTTAACAATGATCTGTTTTCCAAAAACATGGTTGATTTAGCCATTTGTTCCTGAGGTCGTGTAGAAAACGCTGAGAACTACTTCTTCCATTGCATTAAAGATGAAATTTTTCCTAAATCAACAAATCCGTTGTTGATATGTTTTTAATTATTAAATATCATTATAAATACGATGTTTAGTATGCTATTGATGTATGTTTAGTGAAAATATGTTTTTAAAGATAAAAACCGAAAAGGCGAACAGGCATTGCTAAAAAAATCGAAAAAAATCTAAGGGGAAAAACTCTAGCGCGAATTACCGGAAATGACGTCATTGGGAACAAACTATTTTTTGTTTACATTGGGACTGAACGCAAAACAGTATACCTTGTGTGAAAATGTGAGAATTAAGCGATGTCAGAGGAAATGCCCGTGATAAAACGGTTACACCATGTGCAACCTTACGATTTGGAGCCAGAATACGTGTCTGAGGACGAAAATACATCGGATTCATCAACTGATGATGAAGTCGTACGCGGTGCAGGTGCAAATGGAGAGCTTGTAAAGACTATCGTGTCATGTCATTCGTTACGTTCAGTGGTTCATTACACTATTCAGTAATCTAACAAAATAGCGTGTTTATACACTTACAGCAACAACAAACCAAACAAAAAACGTAAACATTGTTTTCATCGAAATCTGACAGTAAGTCACCCGCAACACTGCAATATCTTGGTACATACACAATAACCGCGAAAAGTAGTATATTCGGAATGAATGGACCTGGTCTATACCTAAACATTAATACATGGATATATATGTATCTATGGTAATACGAGCGTCAGATTTTTTTTGCCGATAAGTAGACATGGAAGAAATATATTTATTAGATATTATCCATAATTGATAAAAAATGAATAAAAACAATAATAAATGAAACAGAATAATAAATGAAACAGCATATAATTTCGGCGCCATAATTTCTATAGTATTATATATTTGCCATAAGTCGCCATCAACACCAAACACTCTAGGAGCGGTGTTTGCAATATGACACGCTCTCTAGTCTCCACGTGCCCCCAGATATCAATACAGACTAATAAAATATTGCGGTGCACTATTGAAGTGCAGCCTAATTTGGGTACATACGTCGGTATATCACAAAAGCACGCACCATTTAGGGAAACCTAGTTTTATGATATATTTCTTGTTTATTGCAATTACTTGAGCCGTGTAATACCGCCGAGGGAAGATGCGTATTGCACAAGACGGATATATCACATGATATTTGTCGCGCACAAAGAGAGAAAAATATTATGATTTAAATAATATAGCCAAATGTATTATGAGCACGATATAGACAGTTAGTAAGTATACTTACTCATGTATACTTACTCCTGATATACAGATCGAAAACAGACCAAGTATATCAAATTACCATAATATAAAGTATATTATTATATTATACTTGTTTTACTTATTGCACGAGCTAAGAGGCGTTATTGTTGTTGCTTTGCCATAAAAATTACTGAATTAATATAAAAGCTAGTAATATTATTAATTTTCTGCCTTGTAATAAATATCCATGAAATATTTTGTATTTTTTTTTCAAATCCATAGCCCTATATATGTTGTTGTAGCATGGTCACAGACAATTCTCTTTGTTCAGACACAGGTGTAAATCGTTTAATTGAAAATAAGACCTGTCAGAATAACTGTGAGAATAACAGTAAGAATAACAGTTAGAATAACTGAAATAGAGCTGAAATGGACATGCTACAAAACAAATAGAGTATGATTTCATCTCGTTGGTTAATTTAAACACCTCGATGGGCTACGCCCATCTCGATGTTTAAATGAACCAACTCAATGAAACCATACTCTATCTATTACTTGTAGCATGGTCACAGACAATTCTCTTTGTTCAGGCACAGGTGTAAATCATTTAATTGAAAATAAGACCTGTCAGAATAACTGTGAGAATAACAGTGAGAATAACAGTTAGAATAACTGAAATAGAGCTGAAATGGACATGCTACAAAACAAATAGAGTATGGTTTCATCTCGTTGGTTAATTTAAACACCTCGATGGGCTACGCCCATCTCGATGTTTAAATGAACCAACTCAATGAAACCATACTCTATCTATTACATAATATATATCTATAATACTATTGGCAGAAGAGGGTGTATAATTTAAAATTATTAAAATTAAATTTGGAAACAAAGACAAAGTGTTTATTTCACCGGATTCATTTAAATTTATATGCTGAACGTTCTTAGCAATCTTTTAAAAAAAGACGGCTACATAATATTAGCGCCGTCAACTCTTCATTGATTCACGAAAAGACGCATGCTTCTAATTCTAAACATTCACGGTGTATATAAATATCTAAGACTATACACCATTCTTCAATTTATCATACGTATACCCGATGAGGTGCTAAGATAATTGAACATAAATTTCAATCTTACTTCATGTATGAATTTTTTCTTCAACGCCGGTAGAATAGGCGAATACAACTTGCTTGGAGACGGCGGGGCTATGCACTTCTCATTTTTATAGTCGATTATCGTTGGTACCGCTGTTGATTTTAATCTGCATGGCCTTTTGATCTCTAAATTCAAAGATAATGAAACCAAAAGATGGACTTCCCACGAAGTCAACTCAAAATGTGTGCTACAAACTCGCGCGTCTTTCGTAGGTTCCCCCACTTTCTCGACGAGTCGGGCGATTTTCTTCGGTAAATCTTAATATATCATTATCTCGATTAGGGAAACGAAAGAAACTTAGGTTATTATCTTGTCCTTCTTTATGCAAACTTTTTCACCCAGCAACAACACACGGCATTTTTAACAAGTACCATAAAACGTAATCCTACATAGACAATACTATACAACTCAATGCGACACCGCGAATCGTTTGGTACCAATGACGTCACAGGATCACGTGTCACTTACCTGTCTCCAAAAAGGGCGTAACTCGAAGCGTGTGCGCTATGAGATACAATTGGCTACAGTGAGAAAACGGGACAACCAATAAGAGTAAGATTTGAAAATATTGTATATTATATACGTATATTTCCGAATATATACAAAATACACGCTATATTTCACCTTTAAGTACAGCGATACAAGAAACGTTCTCATGAATTCATTACCACGTTAACCAAATATTAAATTGAAAACACTGTTCTTTGGGGATCAAAATGTAGCATATTCGTATTTTTGACGCAGTTCATAATTATATTAAAAACTCAAAACGTTTTAACTTGTAGATCGGTTCCTTCCTTTATTACCCCCCACCCCCATCCCCTACTTCATCTTATTATGTTTGCTAAGAATTATTCTAGTATCAGTTGCTTTTTTCATACTTCCCCCCCCCCCCCCCACCCACCCTCATTTTCTATTATATTTAATACTTCCAGCTTGTATATTGTAAACGTATCGACTAACTACTGTTTATAATGCCATCAACTGTGTACAATTAATTCCATACATAGGAGAAGAACAACATAAGTATTTTACTTTCGTTCTAATCCTTTTTCTCTATTGTGTACAGATTCCATGCTGTAATAATAATGAGAAATAGAAATAAAATATGTTTAAACCAAAAGCCAGATGTTTAATATTTTGCATTTAACATCAGCTTGTGGACCTCTACCAAGTTCGTTCCAATGCCGACCCTGGGGTCAAATTAGGCCCCTCCCCAGTGTCACATGTTTTACATAGACTTACATATGGAAAACTTTAAAAAATCTTCTCCGAAACTACAAGAGGCAGAGCTTTAATCTTTGATATTTCAAACTTACAAGTGCTCTCAAGTGGTTATAGATTTAATCGGTATTGTGCTAAACAAAAAAAGGAACTATCTGCAAAGGGGCGAGTTTTGGCTTGAAAGTGTTTAAATTGTGCTTCTTGCCTAAACCTCCGTAAGTTTACACACAATAACTCGTCTATTTTCCACTAATAAGGACTAAAAACGTATTGACATAATCTAAAAACATATGAACATACCAGCATACTAATGTTTGTAATATCAATCAATATCCATAGCTATAAGTAAAAAGGTTTTGAGAATTAACTGACAATTATAATGACCTAGTTTAGTGAACATCATTTATTCATATTTGGATTGACAGCCATTAAAGAAACATTTCCCAACGCTACTTGGTCGTTGAAAAAGCATGAGAAGCTTGAATATTTACAGCCACCACGCTTCATGGCTGATCGACTCGGGTATATAAATTGAGGCCCGCTCTTAGTTTTTTTATTAGCTCTACTGATCAGAGATCAGCAGAGCTTATGCCGTGGTGCGGCGTCCGTCGTCCGTCTGTCCGTCTGTCCGTAAACTTTTATTTGTAGCGACAACTCCTCTGAAACTACTGGATGGATATTCATGAAACTTTACAAAAATGTTGCCCATAAAGTCTAGTTGATCATAGCAAAAATTCATGTTGATGTGAAATCCAAGATGGCCGCCAAAGCTAAAAATAGAGTTTTAAAATACAAGTTTGTAGCGACTACTTCTTGAAAACTATAAGTGATATTGATATGGGACTTTTTCTAAAATGATCAGCATGACATGATGTTGATCCTTGTCAAAAATCGTTTTGATTCAACGTTAAACATGGCTGCCAGCGGCCATCTTTGTTTACATCGAGTTATATAGTAAAAACTTGTAGCGACTACTCCTCTGAAACTACTTGACGGATTGTCATGAAACTGTACAGGAATGTTGCTCTTGATGTCTAATTGATTCTAGCAAAATTTCAGATCTGCCAGAAATTTAAGATGGCCGTCACAGCTAAAAATAGATTTTTAAAAAATAAGTTTGTAGCGACTACTTCTTGAAAACTATAAGTGATATTGATATGGGACTTTTTCTAAAATGATCAGCATGACATGATGTTGATCCTTGTGGAAAATTATTTTGATTCGACGTTAAACATGGCTGCCAGTGGCCATCTTTGGTTACATAGAGTTATATAGTAAAAACTTGTAGCGACTACTCCTCTGAAACTACTTGACGGATGTTCATGAAACTTCACAGGAATGTTGCTCTTGATGTCTAGTTGATCCTAGAAAAATTTCAGGTCGGCCGGAAATTCAAGATGGCCGCCACAGCTAAAAATAGATTTAAAATAAATAAGTTTGTAGCGACTACTTCTTCAAAACTATAAGAGATATTGATATGGGACTTTTTCTAAAATGATCAGTATGACATGATGTTGGTCCTTGTCGAAAATCGTTTTGATTTGACGTTAAACATGGCTACCAGCGGCCATCTTTGTTTACATAGAGTTATATAATGAAAACTTGTAGCGACTACTTCTCTGAAACTACTTGACGGATTTTCATGAAACTTCACAGGAATGTTGCTCTTAATGTCTAATTGATCCTAGCAAAATTTCAGGTCGGCCGGAAATTCAAGATGGCCGCCACGGTTAAAAATAGATTTTCAAAAAACAAGTCTGTAGCGACTACTTCCTGAAATCAAAATCAATCAGTAGAGCTTTAAGGTCATTGACCTCTTGTTTGTAGAGCATTGCTATATTGGGGGGTAAGAATAGCCGGACAACACTTTGTAATTTACTTTAATGAAGAAATATATGTTCATAATTTAGCTTTTAATACAAGACTTATCTGGTATTTCTTAATTGTTTTTAGACCAAAAATCAGAGCACAACACAATAAATATACAACATTCTTTAATGTGTTATTATGTGTACTGGTCACAAATGCTTTATTGGGTGGGCCTCATAATCTGAAGAAAAATTGAATATCACACTTTGCTCATGAAATTGCATGGCTAACAGCGATTTACAGTTACCTATAGAAATTCCCTCCCCCTCACCCCCCCCCACCCCCCCACCCCCCAAATACAATAGGCTCGAAATATGTCTTTAAGCTTTCAGATCGCCATCAGTCCCTTTAACTTAAATAAGATGTGTGAATCTTTTAAAAAGTTATGTGCGTAACAACATTCTTTTGGATATATTAGGAGTTAAACTTCAGGATTGGGAATCACGTGACGTGCTATGACATAAATTGTTGTAATGTAAAACAAAGGCAATATCAGAAGAGAAACAACGTTTTCTCTAAACTTCGCCCAGAAATGGACAGTTCACACACTTCCGAATTTTTTTCTATCTATAATTGACAGAATAATGACAAAACCTTTCTATGTATGAATTAAATGATTTTGTGGTGTTATTGCTTATACATACAACACACATATGTTTTGATCATGTTCATTAATTCTTATCGTTACTATACTGAACCGAAAAAGAAACGCAACACGGGCAATTTTGCTATATATTGTATGTTCAATATGCTGCTGTTAATCGAATGGTACATGGCTACGTAAGACCTTTCCTTTCGGAAAAAAGTCTAAACAACACATCACACAGCAAATAGTATTCCTTCAAAGTTTCATTATTGGCAGTACTGCAAAGGCTCGATTTGTCAAAGAGGAACTTCAACATTTATGAAGTTCTTGTTACAAAGTGTACTGTGATTACAACGTCTACAGCATCGCAGTTGTGTCCTTTAACTAACAGCAACATTTTTTTTACAAAACATCTTGGGATTTCTTTGAAATAGTATGTGGAATTAAGTGTGCAGTATATACAATATATAGCGGAAATTCCCGAGTTGCGTTTCTTTTTCACTTCAGTATATATAGTTCATCAGTCAAAATGATTGAATTGAATTGGATTTTATAGTCACAACAACAGCTAAGGTCATACGGCGAGCTTCCACTGGTGGAGGGAGACCCCAGGTGCCTCATAGGACAATTTTCGTGCACGGACGGGCACCTGGGTAGAATCACCAACGTTGCGCAAGCCAGCTGGAAAGCTTCCTCACATAAAGATTCCTAGGCCCCTGAGGGATCGAACCTACAGCGGTGAGGGGCAAGTGATTTCAAGTCAGAGACTCTTACCACTCGGCCACGGACGCCCCATCAGTCAAAGGAAAACAAAACATATCAGTCACGAAGTATACGTGAAATTATAATATTTTTTGAAATTGTGATTTGCATCGGGAGAAACTGTAATTCTAGTTTAATGTAAAACTTTATCATTGCTACAATGGGTACTTCATCTCCTTTGCCGAACTTGATTATGACTATTTATGATCATATGTCGAAACATGAAGTGTCTTCTGTTTTTTTATTATTTTGTATTATGATTGTGTTTGAAACAACAAATTGTGATTGTTCAACCATTTTCGTAATGTAGTTTGACGATTAGTATATTTTACATTAATAGACAATTCAGAAGTGTACGCCAGCGATATATTATAATTAGACGTTAACCTAGTACAGTTGAAACTCGAAATTTCGATATCGCTTTTTTCTCGATATTCGGGTTAATTCGATTTTATTTTGGGGTCCCTTTTTAATCCAAGTTACAATGCACTGGCGGATTTAGAAGGGGTATCAGTGGTCCTGACCCACCGAGATTTGAAAAAATAGCAAAAAAAAACAGTAAATGTATTTATTTGCTAATGTTTTCATCGAACATGGACTCATCCTGTTGAAATATCCTGAAAATATAAACACCATTCTTACATAATTATAAGCGACGTTTTCAACACAGGTTCACCTATACAATAGATTTATATAAAATTAAATTACATAATTGTTTTTATTGTTATTAAATGTGTTCATGGGTTGTTTGAGAGTTCATGACAGATTGAGCAAAACAAATCAGTAAAAAGGACACATAATGATTATCAGAACCAATGAAAGAAGTTTAAAACAACAACAACAACAAACGTGGAAATTCCACGAAAACCAGGTTTTCCATTTGAGATGCTATTACGGTACCGGTAAGCTGCAAATGAAGTTGTTATACACCCGTTTTTCACTACCGTTGTTTTCTATTTTTAGTAAAAACGACATTGGTGACCTCCATGCAGTCCAAAGCTTCTTTTTCATGAAAGCTACGTACACAAAAAGTTTCGTTTCAATAGCTCATGCCTAACTGAAGTGATTGAGCGGAAACCATTTTTCCGTTTTTCAGTAACAGGACCTTGACCCCGGTGACCTCAAATGCAATTCCACGCGTCCTTTCTATATAAGCTACATTCACATTAAGTTCCGTTCCAAAATCTCATTCCTAATTGAAGTTTATGAGCGGAAAGCAGTTTTTCTATTTTTAATAACAGTGACCTTGACCACTGTGAGCTCAAATTCAATCCCACACTTCCTTTTACATGAGCTACCTACACAGCAAGTTTCGTTCTAATATCTCATTCCTAACTGAAGTTACTGACGGTTTGGTAAAGATCAGATCCAAAGTGAAAGTGCTAGAGTGTTTACCAAGTCAAAATATAGCATTTTAAATTAAGTCAGGGGCATAACTCTTAAGACTATTAGCCGATATACCGTATTTCCCACAAGAGTAGCGCCTGGTTGCTATAAAAAATGCCTAGGGGCCGTCTGATAACTTAAAACAAATTGATACAAAACGAAAATGTATTGAATTTTGAAAAAGGTTCTTACGTATTTCATTGGTGCAATATTCTTATGTATCCTTTCTCTCTCTCGCTCTCCAGTGCGGCTTCGAATAACTTCAGTTCAATTCAATTAATATTGTATCAATCCGGCTGATTCATTAGTGATGTAGGTAATCATTATATTTATTTTTTCTAGCATACAGTGAGAGAATTCGTGAAAGCTCGGCCAATCCAGTCGAGGAATCATACCTCGTGGGTATATCGACGGATCGGTATGTTCAGAATCTTGATATTTTCACAGACCTAATAACAAACAGATTGGACACTGAAATTTACCTGAATTTTACGTGTGACAGTGGGCAATTTTCACAGAATGTTGCCCAACTTTAAACACTTGTATCTAGAAGAGTTTTATAGATAAAGTTTTTACTTTAATATTTTAAACAAAAAAGATGTTCAACGGAAACTTTTACTATGTCAAACCTTGATTTTTAAGTTTATTACTATGTCTGTGATATTTTGTTAACCAAGACAACAAAACAGAAAATAGTTCATTGTTGCTATAAAAAACAATATGGCCGTTAGCCACACGCATTGATGTAGGATTTTTGTTGCATGTTTGTTATTAAGAATACAGATGGAGTTTTTATCACTGCTTTCATGCAGATATTTACTACAGATGGAGCAATCTGCGAAATTACCTTGCAAAACTTTGATGATAACTTTGATCTTAAATGCAAATTCCTTTATTGTGGGAATCTAAGGCGAGTGATGGTAGTATGACGTAACCACTATGGAGAACTAGATACATTCGAGATATGCTTCGAAGAAGTTATCGAGATGTTGCGAATGACGGTGAGACTAGTCTTGTAGTTTAATAGGTTTGGCACGTCATTATGCCTGTCAAATCTAAAAAGTCTGCATAACAATGCAAAATTATTTATAATTATAATACAATTATTTATAATTTTATATTAAAATTGATCAGCCGACGATTAAGACATAAATAATTACCATGAAATGTCACAAAATATCAATTGGAGTATGCAATTTATTTTATTTCAGACTCAAAATTAAGGCGACATTTCAACAAGCAAAATACAGATGGATACATATACCGAACAGACAAAGTTTAGATGCAGGATGTGCAGCACAGAGTTTACACATTCAAGAAGTCTTAACAGACATATGTTCATACATACAGGCGAGACACCATATAAGTGTAGCGTGTGCTATAAAGGATTTTTACAGTCAGCTGCTCTTGGGAGACACATGCGCGTACACACTGGAGAGACACCATTTAGATGTAGCATCTGCAATAAAGGATTTACCCAGTCAGGAAATTATAAAAGACATATACACATACATGTACATAAAGGCGGGAGAACTTTTAAGTGTAGCGTGTGCAGTAAGGGATTTATACGGTCGGACCATTATAAAAGACACATGCGCACACATCCAGGCGAGACACCATATATGTGTAGCGTGTGCAGTAAAGAATTCACCGACTCAAACATTCTTAAAAAGCACATGCTAATACACACTGAAGAAAAGCCGTTAATGTGTACGTTATGTGGCAAGTCTTTCAGAGAAAAGGGTACCGTGAATGAACACATGCGTATACACACTGGCGAGAAGCCATTCAAGTGTACGGAATGTGACCAGGCCTTCACACATAGGGGGTCTCTCAAGATACATTTGCGTATACACACTGGCGAGAAGCCTTTCAAATGTACAGAATGTGACAAGTTCTTCAGACATAGAGAGACTCTCAAAAAACATATGCGGATACACACTGGCAAGACATTTAAGTGTAGCGTGTGCAGTAAAGGATTTATGCAGTCAGATACACTTAGGACACACATGCGCATAGACACAGGAGAGACACCATTTAGATGTAGCATGGAATTTATACAGTCCAATTATAAAATACACATGAGCACACAGACAGGCGAGACGCCATATGTGTGTGGCGTATGCAGTAAAGAATTCACCGACTCAAATATTCTTAAAAAGGACATGCTAATACATATTGAAGAAAAGCCGTTTAAGTGTACAGTATGTGGTAAGTCTTTCAGAGAAAATGGTACCTTGAATGAACACATGCATATACACACTGGCGAGAAGCCATTCAAGTGTACGGAATGTGACGAGGCCTTCACACACAGAGGGTCTCTCAAGAGACATATGCTTATACACACTGGCGAGAAGCCGTTTAAATGTACAGCATGTGATAAGGCGTTCAGACATAGAGAGACTCTCAAAAAACATATGCGGATACACACTGTCGAGAAGCCGTCCAACAGTAAGGGATTTATACAGTCGGACCGTTATAAAATACGCATGCGCACACATACAGGCATGACACCATATATGTGTGGCATGTGCAGTAAAGAATTCTCCGACTCCACCCATCTTAAAAACCACATGCTAATACACACTGAAGAAAAGCCGTTAGAGTGTACAGTATGTGGCAAGTGTTTCAGAGAAAAGGGTACCTTGAATGAACACATGCGTATACACACTGGCGAGAAGCCGTTCAAGTGTACGGAATGTGACGAGGCCTTCCCACATAGAGGGTCTCTCAAAAGACATATGCTTATACACACTGGCGAGAAGCCATTCAAATGTACAGAATGTGATAAGGCCTTCAGACATAAAGAGACTCTCAAAAAACATATGCGGATACACACTGGCGAGTAGCCGTCCAACTGTACATACTGTTAGAGTCTCTCAAGGCTTTTGTTTGTTTGTATGGTGTTTTACGTCATTTTCAACACATGTAAGGTTACATGATGGTCGCTTGTTTTGTGGTGCAGTCAGACCACCCACCTTTCCTGGGTATAACCAGTACTGTACACCTACCGCCATCTGTAAGAATAGACACTTCCTAACAAACAAGTCGAGCTCCCAGTTGGATTCGAACCCTCAGCGGTGACAGGCGAGAAGGTTTACAACGCAACGTTGTTAACCCTTCGGCCACGGATACGCGTATATTATTATACACACTGGTGGAAAACCGATCAAGAGTTCAGAATATGACATGACATTGACATAATAATGTTAGGTCTCTCAAAAGACATATGGTATGAGACGCCGTTCAAGTGTTCAGAATATGACTACTAGTCTAGACATGCATACATAGAGGTACTTTTAAGAAACAAATGTGCAGCATGTGACAATGCATTCTCACATAGATTGTCGATCAGGACGTATATGGATATACATACTTGTGAGAAAAAATATATTAATGTCTGGCATGGAAGAATAAAGTTGCTTTGTCTTTAACGTTTAAACGCCACATGCTTAAGCACACTGGAGAGAAACGATTTGTGACAGTAAGTAATTCAGACTTCGACAATGTTTCAAGAAACACACTGACGAAAAAACGTTGAAGTCTACCCAGTAAGATGGCTTTTTTTAGCAAAAAATGGTCCTGTTGTTTTTTAGCTCGACTGATCTTATGCTGTGGTGCGTCGTCCGTCCGTCTGTGCGTCCGTCTGTACACTTTTTTTTGTGCGAATACTATTCTAAAACTACTGTTCGGATTTTCACAGGAATGTAGCTCTTGATGTCAGGTTGATTCTAGCAAAAATGCAGGTCGGCCGGAAATTCAAGATGGCCGCCAGGACTAAAAATAGATTTTTAAAAATGCGATTTTGTGGCGACTACTCAAAACCCGTAAGTGATATTGATCTGGAACCTTTACCAAAATGACTGGCATGACATGTAGTTGATCCTAACCAATGTTCATTGTGACTGGATGTCAAACATGGCCGCCAGTGGCCATCTTTGTTTACACAGAGTTATATATGAAAAACTTGTGGCGACTGCTCCTCTGAAACAACTTGACGAATTTTCATGAAACTTCACAGGAATGTTGCTCTTGATGTCTAGTTGATCCTAGCAAAATTCAGGTTAGCCGAAAATTCAATGACCGCCAAGGCTAAATATAGATTTTAAAATTGCAATATTGTGGCGACTACTTATCAAAAACCATAAGCGATATTGATTTGGAACCTTTACCAAAATGACTGGCATGACATGTAGTTGATTCTAACCAATGTTCATTCCGATTGGATGTCAAACAATGCCGTCAGTGGCCATCTTTGTTTACGTAGAGTTATATATGAAAAACTTGTGGCGACTACTCCTCTGAAATTACTATTTCATGAAACTTGACAGGAATGTTGCTCTTGGTGTCTAGTTGATCCTAGCAAAATTTTAGATCGGTAGGAAATTCAAGATGGCCACCACTGGTAATAATAGATTTTAAAAAAATGCGACTTTGTGTCGACTACTTCTCAATAGGCGTAAGTGATATTGAATTGGAATCTTTACCAAAATGACTAGTGCGGCATGTACTTGGTCCTTAGCAAGATTCATTTCGATTCGATTTCAAACATGGCCGCCAGCTGCCTTCTTTGTTTACATAGAGGTATATAGGAAAACGTTGTGGCGACTACTTCTCTGAAACTACTTGACATATTTTCATGAAACTTCACAGGATGGTTGCTCTTGATGTCAGTTGAGTCTAGCAAAAGTTGAGGTCGGCCGGAAATTCAATACGGCCGTCAAAAAATAGATTTTAAAATGCGATTTTGTGGTGACAACTTCACAAAACCCGTAAGTGGTATTGATTTGAAACTTTTACCAAAATGAATGGCACGACATGTAATTGGTAATAATCAAAGTTCATTTTGATTGGATTTCAAACATGGCTGCCAGCGGCCATCTTTATTTACATAGAGTTATATAAGAAAAGCTCGAGGCAACTACGCCTTGAAACTACGAGATGGAATGTCATGGAACTTGACAGGAATGATGCTCTTGATGTCTAGTTGATACTAGCATAAATTCAGTTTGGTAGGTAATTCAAGATGGCTGCCACTGCTAAAAATAGATTTTAAAAATGCGACATTGTGGCGACTACAATATTACTGGTGCGACATGTACTTGGTCCTAACAAAGATTCATTTCAATTCAATGTCAAACATGGCTGCCACTGGCCGTGTTTGTTTACATAGAGTTATGTAGGAAAACTTGTGGCGACTACTCCTCTGAAACTACCTAACGGATTTTCATGAAACTTCACAGGAAGGTTTCTGTTGATGTCTAGTTGATCCTAGCAAAAATCCAGGTCGGTCGAAAATTCAAACCTTTACCAAAATGAGTGCCATGATATGTAGTTGGTCCTAACTAATGTTCATTTTGATTTGGATGTCAAACATGGCCATAGTTGATCCTAGCAAAATTTTAGGTTGGACGGAAATTCAAGATTTTTAAAAATAAATTTGTGTAAACTGCTTCTTGAAAACTATAAGTGATATTGATATGGGACTTTCTCTAAAATGATCAGCATGACATGACGTTGGACATTGTTGAACATTATTTTGATTCAACATTAAACATGGCTGCCAGCGGCCATCTTTGTTAACATAGAGTTATATACTAAAATCTTGTAGCGACTACTCCGCTGAAACTACATGACTGGTTTTATGAAACTTCACAGAAATGCTGATCTAGCTATCAAAATCTATCAGTAGAGCTTCTAGGTCATTGACCTCTTGTTATTGTGTAGTTTCATGTTGTCCTTTTACTCTGCATCAGTATTCTACGTTACAAAACGTTGATAAGGACCGATATTGAACGTCGATAATAAGCTACTGTCAAATGTAAAGCCTTTAAAAGGAACAACATTGTCCCTAGTGTCAACATTACAACGACATGATGGTTTTCATGTCATATCGATCGAATACAAAAATATTGCAAGCTCATCGTCATTTGCCAAAACAACTCATTCAAAGAAATAAATAGTCATACAAATTCAATAACCTATAATATTAACTTTTTGATAGGATTTGCAATATCGTAACCTTTTACCAAATTATACAAAGTGATTTGGACACCGAAATACGAGGTTTAAATGTAAATGTATATCACATTGTCAGTTATGTAACATTTTCGAGTATGAATTCCATTTCTTATTTGATTGCACAATGTACAAAGAACTGTGTTTAAAATATATCAAACCATACTACTGGAAGCATCCTAATATTCTGAAGTTTACTGGAACTCATGTACATATAGAAAGAAACCTTGCCATGCATGTTTTTGAAAGTTTTAAATTACGTAATGAGTTATTGTATAATAATACATAAGATTCTCCTCGTCAACTCAAATTCTAAAATCATATTTAGTTTGTATTTCTATGTATATACCTACATTTGATAGGAGTATATGAATACTTCATTGCTATAACGCCCCGTGTGGTTCCCGGGAGCCCCCGTTTGGTCACGGGGCAAAGAATAGGGCCTCTGCAGATTCCTTTGGAGGGGTAGGCGGAGGGGTAGAATCTCCCCAAAATCATGTTCATTTTATAATTTTTTGTCCATGTTCATTAAAGGTCTTCATCATGATCCCTGCATTGTTTCAGGTGCCATCTCGCTCACATCAAAAGAGCAGGGGCAGAAAAACAATAAACGTGACTCCAGCGTAAATGGAGTTTCTACGATAGAATTTTCAGCAACTCTGCAATTCAGGGTGAGAAGGTTCTAGGCCCATTTTCCATATTTGTTCTCGATGTACATGGAAGATGAGCCTGGCATGTTCATGCCTTTTAGGCGCCATATAACCTTTTCATGTGTTGGTGCGCCTTAAAACCCAATTCATTTCTTTGCTATAACAAGTACACTTCAGTTGAACCATGCTTAATCACTTGATAATAGGAACTATGTATATTGTATCACTACCTATTGATGCCCCGTGTGGTTCCCGGGGGCCCCCGTTTGGTCACGGGGCAATGAATAGGGCCACTGCAGATCCCTTTGGAGGGGTAGGCAGAGGAGTAGAATCTCCCAAATTCATGTTCATTTTAACATTTGTTGTTCATGTTCATTAAAGGTCTTCATCATGATCCCTGCATTGTTTCAGGTGCTATCTCGCTCGCATCAAAAGAGCAGTGGCAGAAAAACAATAGCGTGGCTCCAGCGTAAATGGAGTTTCTAAGATAGAATTTGCAGCAACTCTGCAGTTCAGGGTGAGAAGGTTCTAGGCTCATTTTCCATATGCTATCTCGATGTACATGGAAGGTGAGCCTGGCATGTTCATGCCTGTTAGACGCTATATAACCTTTTCATGTGTTGGTGCGCCTTAAAACCCCAATTCAATTCAATTCCACCTATTGATATTATGTATATTGTTAAATAAGCATTTGTGTACTCATGGGCCTATGGCCTTTTGTATGAAATAAACTATTCTATCACATCTCTACAACAGTAATGGAATATCAATACAAATACAGTAGTATAATATATAGATGAGTGTATACATATATCTTTTGTATATACTGCTGTGAATATGTTTATAATGTAAATAATAGTGTGAACATATGTATAATGTATATACCAGTGTGAACATATGTATAATGTATATACCAGTGTGAACAGATGTATAATACATATACCAGTGTGAACAGATGTATAATGTATATACCCGTGTGAATATATGTATATAACGTACTTACAAGTATGAACATATGTATAATGTATATACTAATGTAAACAGATGTATAATGCATATACTAGTGTGAACAGATGTATAATGGATATATACGTGTGTGAACAGATGTATAATATATATACTAGTGTGAATATATGTATAAAGTATATACTAGTGTGAACAGATGTATAATGTATATACTAGTGTAAACAGATGTATAATGTATATACTAGTATGAACAGATGTATAATTTATTTGCTAGTTCGAACAGATGTATAATGTATATACTAGTGTGAACAGATGTATAATGTATATACTAGTGTGAACATATGTATAATGCATATACTAGTGTGAACAGATGTAAAATAAATATTATTGAATATTAGCTTGTACGTTATATTTACAAATAGCTATTTGTTGAAGATTGATATTGTAACGCACACTTATTCAGTAGTGTGTACTAAAAATAGCCACCAGAAGATTTCAGTTACACCCCACCTACTGAACATATAAAACGATAGTATAACTTACATATATAGAATACACATTAACTGTATGTATTACCTTATATGCCTTCAGTACACATACAACTGACAGTATAACTTAAACCGTTCGGTACACACCAGACTGACATTTAACTTACAGGATACCGCATACTCTAAAACTAACGTAATATGTTACATGCGTACTGCACATATACAATGCTTACTGCACATATAAAACTAACTGCATCATTTAAATGCACATACAACGGGGGGTCACCTACAAGTTTACAGCACAAATACAATTGACAGAATAACTTGCAGCGCATATAAAACTGACATTATAAATTACTTATATGTACAGCATATATACAACTGACATTATAAATTACATGTGAATATCAGTTGTAAATTACATGTGAATAGCAGTTGTAAAACAGACGTTATCACTTATAGCAAATAAAACAGCGTACAGAAAAGAAACTAACTGACAGTATAGCTTACAGCGTACAGCACATATAAAACTGAGAGTATAACGTACAACGTACAACACATCAATCTGGCAGTATTAATAATAGTGTCCAGAAGATATACAAATGCATTAAAACTTAGAGCATACAGCACATACAAAGCTGACCGTATAACTTACGGCAAACAGAACATATAAAGCTGACAGTATAAATCACAGCGTTCATCGCAAATAAAACATAACTACAGCGCAAATAAAATCGACATTACAGCTTACAGCGCAAAGCACATATAAAGCTGACAGTATAACTTAAACTTTACAACACACATAAAACTAACTGCACAACAAACAGTATAACTTACAGTGTCAAGCACATATACAACTGACAGTATAACTTACATTGTACAACAAATACACAACTGACAGTATAATTTACAATATAAAACTGACAATATAACTTACAGCGTACAGTACATAAAAAATGACATTATAACTTAGCGTGTACAGCACATATACAACTGACAGTATAACTTACAGCATACAGCACATATAAAATTGAAAGTATAACATACATTCTAAATCACATATACAACTGACAGTATAACTTAAACCGTTCGGTACGCACCAAACTGACAGGATACCGCCTTCTCTAAAACTAACATAATACGTTACATGCGTATTGCACATATACAATGCGTACTGCACATATAAAGCTGACAGTATAACTTACAACGTACAGTACGTATACAATTGACAGTATAACTTAGCGTGTATAGCACATATACAACTGACAGTATAACTTACAGCGTACAGCACATATAAAACGGACAGCATAACATACATTGTAAAGCACATATACAACTGACAGTATAAATTACACCATACATCACATATAAAATTACATTATAACTTACAGCGTTCAGAACATATAAAACTGACAGCACACCCAAAGTGTACAGCAGACATAAAACTGACAGTACAACTTACAACAGTCCATTATCATACTTTTTTTTAAAGTGTACAGCACATAAAAGACTGACAGTATAACTAACGGAGTATATCTCATAAAAAAATTGACATTATAACATACATTGTACAGCACATATACAACTAACAGTATAACTTACACCATACATCACATATAAAATTACAGTATAACTTGCAGCGTACAGCATATATAAAACTGACAGTACAACTTAAAGTGTACAGCAGACATAAAACAGACAGTACAACTTAAAGTTTACAGCATATTTACAACTGACAGAATAACATACAGCGTACAGTACATATAAAACTGACGCTATGACATACAATGCAATGTAAACTACATATAAAATTGACATTATAACTTAAAGCGTACAGCACATATAAAACTGACAGTATAACTGACAGTGTACAGTTCATATAACAATTACAGTATACCTTACACCATACATCACATATAAAAAAACATTATAACTTACAGTGCACAGCAGACATAAACTGACAGTACGACTTAAAGTGTACAGAACATATACAACTGACAGAATAACTTACAGTGTACAACACATATAAAACTGACGGTATAACTTACAGCTTACAAAACATATTAAAAATACAGTATAACTTACAACGTGCAGCACATATAAAACTCACAGTATAACTTACAGTGTCCATTACATAACAAAATTACAGTATAACTTACAGCGTACAGCACATATAAAATTACAGTATAACTTACAGCGTAGAGCACATATAAAACTGACAGTACTACTTAAAGTGTACTGAACAAATAAAATTGACAGTACAACTTAAAGTGTACAGCACATATACAATGACAGTATAAATTACAGTGTACTGCACATATACAACTTACTTTATAAACAACAGTGTACCACTGACAATTTAACTTACAGTGCACAGTACATATAAAACTGACAGTATAACTTACAGCGTACAGCACATATAATAATTACAGTATAACTTACAGCGTATAGCACATATAAAATTACTGTATAAATTACAGCGTACAGCACATATAAAACTGACTTTACAACTTACAGTGTACAGCACACATAAAACTGAAACTACAACTTACAGTGTACTGCACATATACAACTGACTGTATAACTTACAGTGTTCAGCACATATAAAACTGACAGCGTAAATTACAGTATTCAGCACATATACAACGGACAATTTAACTTACAGCGTACAGCATATATAAAAAAGACAGTTTAGTGTACCGTGTACAGCACACTTAAACGTTATATTATATCTTAAAGGGTACAGCTTATTTGAAATTGACAGTATAAATAACATGCAAACAGCACTCATGAAACTGACACGTTCGTATGACTATAGTCAACTGATGAACATGTTATATTTTCCTGAAACCATTTTCAAGATATTGTTTACTGTTACCTTGACCTGTTACTCAATAATACGTTAATCAATGCATTATAGTAGCTGAGTCAAATATATAAATTACAAGCATAATCAAACACATAGTGAATTACACAATGACTTAGAGATCTTCGAGCCTTACTCGGCGTTTAAACCTTTAAAAACGCAGAAAGTTATCAGTTTACATAGTTGTTATATATAGCAATAAATACTTTCGTTTTACAATAGGTGTACAATAAATCCAAATGCACAGCATTTTCATGAAAACTGATCTAATTAACTAAGATAACACTTAATACACGTATAAGGAAAATTAAAGAAACCATTTTTTTTAACCAATACAGACATATTATGAAAACGTGCTTTATGTACCTTTTTATCTGTACACTAATTTAAAATATAGCATGTGACAGCCATATTATTTGTTTCGAGAGTTTTGATATTAAACTAGAATTTCCCGTCTTTAAAAATGGTTTGGTCTTGCTTATTAATAAAATTCAAATATCGAAAAATGAGAAATAATAATTCAGAACTATAGAGGTAATCCAATGTGATCAATCTTCGTTATCCGATCATTTAATTAAGACAATATATTACGTATAACCCGCTGATGTCCTTTCATCCTTTCTAATAATGTACTTAACACATTATCAATCCAAATACTGGTCATCTTATTAACTGATAATTACTTAGCAAACTAAAGTTTGAAGGTGTTTGCACATATTCTATTAATTGCATATAAATTGCGTCTTATTAATAACGGACAATACGTTGACCTATTATTCCAATCAATGGTTAACCAACCCAGTGATTAATCAGTAATTAAAATCAATCAGCACCAATCAAGTAAAAAGGCATCCCTTTCATCTTCTTTGATGTATTTAATAAACAAATCAATTAAGGCATTTTTCTTTATTTATCAGTACAACAGTTCATCTTATTATCTTTTAATTAATTGACAAACCATTTAGTGATGTTGATTGTCTATTTTCAACGGTATATAACCTTGAAATTATCAGTAGCATATCAAATCATTCTCACCTATGCACTCGGCCGGGATAGACGTCTTTTGTCTACCGGTCTACTGGTGTGAATTTATTTTTTACTTCTATATTTTAAATATCTACGAGTAGGGTTTGGTGTTTGGGGTATAGGTTTACAGCAGTCTTATATACTATACGTTTGCTCTCTGATTATTATCAGGGAGCAAACAGCTTGAACTGCTTGAAGGGGTTCTTTACTGCATGACAGGGATGGTAAATCCATCCCGTCACACAGTATAACCCACTACTTCTTTAATTTACTATACCATATACCCTATACACTGGATTCTATTTGGGGATATTAGTTTTTATTTGACTTTTATCTTACTTTCGATAGAAGTTTAAAATTTGTTTACGCCAGTATTGGCTATAACTTCTAAATCTTAGTGAACACTATTCTAGATTCAACGTACCGATCTATTGTTATCATTTTGACACCTTTGTCCAAATCATAAAATTCTATTTTTAGAATCTATTCTTATCTAGAGGCGAGTGTACAGTTTCGGGAGTATTTCTACTACACAACTAGTTTCGTTTTCGACAAGATTTGTCTAATTAAAGATTCTTACTTCTAATATAAGAAGAGTTACTCATTAGTTTAGCTATCTAACGCACATCTAATACTTTGTGTAATTTGTGTACAACATTTACATTGAAAATTCTTATAATATTACTTAGAACATTGTTAGTGATAGAGGATTTTCGAAACTATTCACTACTTAATATAAAAACGTACGTTTCATTTTGTTACCGGTTTGGGTTTTACGTTTCATGCTACAAATATATATACATCGTATTAATATAGTTACTTCTGATAGAGTGTAGAGTTTGTAGTGTTAATAATTTAGAGACTGAACCTCGCTTTTGAATTTCGTTCTCAAATAAATAAATATATATATATTCAAAACGTTGGTAAAACGTTTTTTCATACCATACACTTCCGGTTTCTCGATAAGTTAGTTAAATATAGGGCATCAGGTGATCAGGGTACGTTGACATTTAGTTTTGCCAGTTCATTTTATACGGTGTATAGGATACGCTACTCCTACACATACACTAGGAAATAGAGTGCATAGGACCTTAATAGTTACAACAGTGTCATACTGATATGTTTTCCTTTTTTATTGTCAATAGTGCAAATATTTTGTACATTGTACACATATAGTGTTAAATTTTAGTTAGTAGTTTGCCGATTAATTGTGACACGTTGTGACATCATATTTCTTAATCATATATATTCTTAAATTTAGTGATAATACAGTGTTAGAAATAGTTAAAATGTCTACCTTTAATAATTTATCTACAGAGCTTGGGAGCGCGGCCTCCGCCCACGACAACCACCACATTACCCATAACAATTGGCAGCATAGGTTTTACTTTAGGTTTTACTTTAGGGCCAAAGGGGACATTAAGCTTACAAAAGCTATCCCCATAGTGAGATTATCTTCGATAATCTCATCAAAATTTCCCAATAAGATCAGCAGGGTCATTCCACTAAAATCTGGGGATCTTCTTATAGAAGCCAAGTCGTCGGAAGCCAAGAGCTTGATCTTTAAATCAAGCCCCATGTACTTCGATGACTTGGAGATACTTATGATCACGCCTGTCACCATTACCAGAGAGGGAGTAATACATAATGTTCCGGTGGACACAAATCTATCGGAACTTAAACATGAATTGGTGGACGAACACGATAACGTCCCCAATATACTCTCTCTCTCGGTCTTACTTAATAAGTTTGGCAGGCAGACCGGTGCTGTCAAGGTTGTTGTTGGCGGGGACTCGCTCCCGAGACTCCTTAAAATACACCGCACATTTACTGCCTTTGAGGTTGAGGAGTTTGTGTCCCCTCCGATCCGTTGCTTTAAATGCCAGGGATTTGGGCACAAATATGACTAATGTGCAGGCACTGTAGCCTGCGCCAAATGTGCCCAGTCCCACCATACTAGGGATTGTACCACCCGGGGTAATATGTGTATTAACTGTGGTGGGGAACACTCGACACGATTCAGAGGCTGCTCCATATATATCTCAGCCATTGAGATCGCAAAGATAGCCAAGAGGAACAGAACCTCATGGACTATAGCCATTGAAATATATGGCATTTCAAAGGCCAATAAAAGCCAAGGGCGGACTATTATCTAGCCCCCAATTAAGGCCGCAGCCTCTGGTCGTGATGAGTGGTCCCCAAACCATAAAACACGGGATCGCCCAATAGAAGCATAACAGGATGATCCTGAGATAATATCTACATGGTCTCAAAACTTACAGACCCCGAGTTGGGACATGGACACCGCCGTCCCTCCCTCCCCACATAAAGATATTTCTGCTTCATTTTTATCACCACCCAAGGTTAAGCCTATAATTATAAGTGAGGGGGCCGTACTTGAAATACCCCCCATCCCACCAATCTCCAACGGAAACTTTGACCCTAAGTCGCCGGTTAAATCCCGACTTACATATGCTGACATAGTTGTCAAAACTATTGATATTAAGAGCCACATTTCCACTAGTAAACTTACCACTCCCCCCATAACAACATTACAAATTGGCTCTCTTAAAAATAACCAGGCCCCTGTGTTAAATGGGAATACGTCTACTGTGGATCAACGCCCCTCACATAAAGTAGACATTACTAAGTCTTCATATCAAGACAATAAATTCTATAGGAAACAAGGGGGGGCAGATCCACAGATTAAATAAGCAAGTGCTCCCACCCTTTATTTTAATCCCACAGACCCCAGTGATACCCTTTAGTACTTCCCCTGTTACATCCCCTATTTTAATTATAGACGAAACAATAACCGAACAATCTATCTCCCTTAATAGCCAATCGCGGAATCAAGTCGAAATCCCACCAAGGTCTCAAAAACAAAAGTTCATTACCCCATCTAACACCCCGGAGAGAAAAATTAAACAATCTACACCAAACTCTTCTGATTATTCATTGGGCACTTCAAAAACTATTAACGACTGCAGCATGTTCAATGTAACCCAAAATACATCACTTTTAACTTAAGATAACTCCTTCAGCTTCTCATCAACAACGGCAAAAACCTTAGAACAGATTTCAATACTAGATCTGGTGGGGATCGATGAAACTCCGACTATCAAACCACCCCAGTAAAAGTCCAAGTACTAATTAATTCTATTCCTATAATTACCAACATTGAAATACTTACAAAATTAACGATTAGATTGATAAACGAAAAATCTAGACCTACTGGCCCGTTGTTAATCAATCACATACATAGGGAGATCCTTAAGGGCATAGTGGGTCCTAGGTGTATTGACCAACCTCCCTCCCACACCCATAATACATTGAACACCCCACCCCCTCCTGGCCCCATACTTCCTCCAGAAAATCTGCTATTGAATAAGCATAAGCCACACAATTTTACTAGCAAAAATAATAGCAAGATAAACATAAAGAAAACACCGAGGAAAACTCAAGGAACCCTTAAAGGAACTAAAACTCCACGTAAACCAACTTCTTCCTCGGTGGCAACTAAACGACAAAATTCAAATCTTAAAAAGTGTATAAATAATTTCTTTTCGAAGTGAATAAATCTGTGAATATTATATCTTTTAATGCCGGAGGCTTAACCCATATAAAGCACTCTGAGATCAAAGTATTCCTGGACCTTAATCCTGAAGTTGATATTCTTTGTATTCAGGAAACCAAATTTAATAAAAAGACATTCAAATCTATTCCCGGTTTTAAGCATGAATTTAAATTTTATGATAATAATAGAGCTAGTGATACCAATACGTGTGGAGGGTTGGCCGTCTACTTCAAAAATTATATTAATTATGAAAATATTGAAATTTTAGATCCGAAAGATACAGATGGTATTACAGCCATTGAAGTACAATTATTTAAAATCTACTTTCAAGATTTTACTTTTATTCTGTCAAATTTATACGCACGTAATTGTGACTACCAATCTCTTAAAGCAATATACGATGTTATTCTACCTTTAAAGGTAAAGAATATTCTTCTTTCAGGCGATTTTAACGCCCATCACTTTGCATGGGGCTCGGAAAAAATTACAAAACAAGGAAAAGCAATAGTCAAATGGTTGGACGAGTTCGATCTATTCCTCCTGAATGACGGCTCCCCCACACGTCTTGATACACACAATGGTAACCTTACTTGTATTGATCTCTCAGTTACTTCTAGATCTGTAGCACAAAAAACACACTGGACAGTATTACCGGATAACTGGGGTTCTGACCACTTTCCTATACATATGTCAATACAACTAAGTTCTTCTAAAATTAATCAAGAAAGTTACAATCAAAACAAGTTAAATTTCAATAAGGCAGACTGGGATCTTTTTAATATATTATGTAAAGATATTAATCTAGATAATATACAATCTGATAATATCAACAATTTTAATAAGTTAACCGATAGTCTTCTTAATATTATGCATGAAGGTATTCCAACATATAATAACAACCCCAAAAAGAAAAATGTCCCATGGTGGAATTCAGAATGCAAAGCAGCAGTTAAAAATAGAAAATATCTTCTGAATAAACTTAAAAAAGACGCATCTGAAATAAATCTATTAAATTATAAAAAGGCGGAACAGGAAGCTAAAACAGTTGTTACCCAAGCCAAGAAAAATAACTGGGAAACATTTATTAATACTTGTTCCTTAAAACAAAACAATTCAAAAGCATTTTGGGATAAAATTAATAAAATACGTGGCAACTCTTTTTCCAGCATTCCCCTTCTTAAAACAAAATTCAGTAATGCCACAACTAACAAAGACAAAGCTAACTTACTAGCTAAACACTTTGCCAAAGTTTCAAGCAAAGAAAATCTTTCAGAGGCAACGATCAATTATCAGACGGTCTTTGAAACCGAATTTAAAAATACAATAAATAATAATAATATTGAAGATGACGATTCCACCTTAAATATACCATTTTCTCTAATGGAATTAAAAGATGCAATTGCTAGCAGGAAAAATTCAGCCGTGGGACCCGATAAACTCTCATATCAACTATTCAAACATATGCCGGATTCTACTTTAAATATTTGGCTTACTCTATATAATAAAATATGGTCTTCTAATAACTATCCTGAATCCTGGAGACTGGCCTGTGTCATTCCAATACATAAACCTAATAAAAAAACCAACGACCCACAATCTTTTCGACCCATCAGTTTAACCTCCCATCCAAGTAAACTAATGGAATTTATGGTTAAAAACCGACTTGAACACTTTTTAGAATCTAAGGGTTTAATTAATAAATTTCAGTCAGGATTTAGAAAAGGGCGTAGCACTCAAGATCAGCTAGCCCGATTACAACATGACATCTTATTTGCTAAAAGCAAGAGCCGATCTGTTCTAGCCATCTTTCTTGATCTCCAGGCGGCTTTCGATCTAGCCTGGCATACTGGAATATTATCCAAATTATTTGACCTCGGAATTCGAGAAAACTGTTTTTATTTTGTCAAGGCCTTTCTCCAGGATAGAAAAATTCAAGTAAAGGTTGATGAAGATCTTTCTGAAGAAGAACTATTAGAACGTGGTACTCCACAAGGATCTATTATTTCTCCGCTCCTTTTTAACATTCTAATTAACGACCTACCTAATGTAGTTCAAGATTCCGGTTTGGTCGTTAGTCAATTTGCAGATGATAGTGGCGCATGGATTTCTGGGAAACGTATAGATACATTACAAGCTAAAGCACAAAAGGGGACTAAACTTAGTTTGGGATTGGGCTAAAAAATGGGGATTTAAAATCTCCACTAGTAAAACTACAGGGATTATATTTGGAAATACCGCCCACACTTCTACAGATCTTTTTCTGGGTAATACTAAAATTATATTTAACCACACAGTCACTTTTTTAGGCCTTATCTGGGATAGAAGGTTACATTTTACAGCCCATATATATAACCTTTTAAACAAATGCGAAAAGGATTTAAATTTATTAAGAATGCTAAAAAATCATTAACACTTTTATATAAAACTTTAATAAGATCCAAACTTGATTACGGATCCCATGTATATTCATGTGCCTCAAAATCACTACTTCATCGACTCGATATATTACAAAATGAATGTGTTAGAATTGCACTGGGAGCCCTAAATTCTACTCAACATCATATTTTGGAACATGAGGCTGGCGTTTTGCCATTACATATTCATAGAGAAGAACAGATGCTTCGTTTCTGGGCCAGGGTCCAGACAAAAAAGGAATCAAATCCAGTAAATAATATTTTTGTAAATACTCAATGTCTTAATAGATTTAGTAAAAATCCCAAGCCATTCGGCACAACCATTTATAATTTAATAGAGGAATATGACCTAGACCAATATCAAATTGTAGATTTTTCAGTAGGAGTGGTCCCTCCATGGACTCTAATTCAACCTAATGTAGACATTTCCCTTTCCTCTATAATAAACAAAAACGATGAAGCATCAGAAATTAAACTGAACTTCCTAAGGATAGTAAATATAATAACTTTTTACAAATTTATACAGATGGTTCCAAAGATCCTGTCTCAGGACGTGTAGCAGCAGCCTTTGTTATACCAACAAAAGATATTACTAAAATTACTAGAATCTCTGACGGTCTCTCAATTTTTACCGCGGAGCTAGTCGCTATAGACAGAGCCCTTAAATGGATAATTAAATACAAGCCTCCATTCTCAGTTATTTTCTCAGACTCGCTTTCAAGTCTTATGGCTATTAAAGACAGAACGAGTAGAACTCGCACTGATCTTCTGACAAATATTCTATATAAATTAAATGATTGCCATATTTTAAAACTTTCTGTAAACTTGGAGTGGTGCTCGGCTCATGTTGGTATAGTCGGTAACGGAAAGGCTTGAACACCACTGCCGTTACAAACCAATCCCTTTAGGACATACTGAAATTTACTCACAAATTCGGAAAATAATAAACAACAAAGTAGATCATTATTTAACTAATCAAATTAACAAGTTCCATACTTTCTCTAGACTTAAAACAAACTTCAAAATTCAGGAACCATTTTCTACCAATAGGCTTATCGATAAAGTAATTACAAGACTGAGAATGGGGTACAATCTATTATCGGCTAGTTTAGGCAGCCACATAATTAACGACCTTCATAAGGATTGTCCTCACTGTCTAGTCCATTTTACTACAGAACATTATTTACTAGATTGTAGTCAGTTTGAAATACAGAGAGATATCTTAAAATTAAAATTGCTAAACTTATCATTACCCTTTAATTTAACTAACATTTTAGATCCTATCAAAAAACATAGAGTTCAAGTATTTAGCGCTCTCAGTTCTTTCATCCTAGGCACACAATTTGAAAAGAATATTTAGACTAAACTACAATGTTTAACGGCCCAGTGGATTAGCTTGTATGTTTTGTCTGCTGGGCTCGAAAACACTGATGGTTTGATTTAAATTCGTTTATTCAGTATAATTTTACCAAATTGTAAACCCTTTCTATTAGAGTGCAGATAATCGTCGTATTTAACATTATATAAACGTCATATGATTACTTATTAGTCTACGTAAGTAACAGCATAATATATAAACTTCTTAAGAATAACATTAGGGTCATACTCAATACTGACTGCCACCTGGTTAGACGGTCGCTGTACTGGCTCTCTGGGTGGTAGTCAACACAGAGACGTACGTTATTCTTCATATGAATATTATAAACTACTTAATTGATACAGTTATAATATGGGACTGATCCGGTGGACGCGTTGGGGCGATTTTTGAGTCTGATGACAACGCAGGCACAACGGTCCAGGACCAATCACATACTTTTATATATATAATGCGCCACGACTAAGTGAGTGTGGGGACTGCCCTACCTCATGGCGCCGTGGACATGTCTAGCTGACTTTTGATAGGACTCCATGACAGGATGAGTGTGGGTCAACCCTACACTTTCGTTGTCATGGAGATGCTTATTAAATATTAAATATGTCATAAAAATGTCCTAAATGTTTATCTTATAAACAACAATATTACTAAGTTACATATTTCGCCCCCACTCCATCCACCCCCACTCCCTTATGTCGTATAATTCCATGTAACACTACTTTGTATGACCCCACCAGCCCCGGTGTGTGATTTTAATATTTGGTTGTTTTATATCAACAGTTAAGTTAATAGAAATTCCTGGCTGTCCTATTTAGTTTTATATATGCTTATTACTTCACATTGATTTTATATCAACAGCTGGGAAGATGCTATTTTTAGTTTGATCTGACGCACACATCGGGATAACGGGGTACATAATATTAACATGTAAAACCTATGTATACCTCTGCTTCATGCCCTCCCCAGTGTGGCCTCCCCGTGGCTTTGGCGGAGGGACACACTCCATGTAACGTTTTTGCTCTCATAAGCGTAAAACTCATATTGAATTATTTTATATTCAGAGATTTGGAGTGATGTCTTACTAACAACACTGGACATTTTAACGATTTCTTTTTTAACATTATATGCTTATAATTATAAGAGTCCATTCCCTTTGGAAGGGAACATGAAGCAGACACAACATGGATTATGTATTTATGTACATATTAAGTTAAATCATTTTTAAGAAATGGTGACGCGCTGGCGCTGGAAAATAAAATTATTATTTATAATCCTCGATTGAATTTTATACATAAAATAAACCAACATGAGCTTATTCCACATGTGTCCCCATCACTCAGCCTCTGCCAAGTTAATCTTTTTGCGTCCCTGCATACCATCTATTGCCATGTCTTGCGTCTGCTTGGATCCTGCCATCCGTGCGCGATTGATAAGCATTAGTGACATTATTTAAACTATTAAGATTATTATAAATAAACTATTATTGAAAACCTCGCCAAAAGGCCTAGTTGCCAACGGCGAGGAAAAATAAAACCTTATACTAATAGCATATCAATCACTTCTGTGAATCTACTGGTTTCATATCACATACTACAACATTAGTTTTCGTCTGCCTATATCACCATGGATATTACTACTGCTGCATCAGGACTCCGTGACCTGTTAGTTGCCCATGACAATACACAAATACAGCTGTCTCTGCTAAGTAAGTTTCCATTATCATACTTTTTTTTAAAGTGTACAGCACATATAAGACTGACAGTATAACTAACGGAGTATATCTCATATAAATTTGACAGTATAACATACATTGTACAGCACATATACAACTAACAGTATAACTTACACCATACATCACATATAAAATTACAGTATAACTTGCAGCGTACAGCATATATAAAACTAACAGTACAACTTAAAGTGTACAGCAGACATAAAACAGACAGTACAACTTAAAGTTTACAGCACATTTACAACTGACAGAATAACATACAGCGTACAGCACATATACAACTGACTCTAAAACTAATATGATTCAACATTCTTACAACTGACAGTATAACTTAGAGCGTACAGCACATATAATAATTACAGTATAACTAACAGCGTATAGCACATATAAAATTACTGTATAAATTACAGCGTACAGCACATATAAAACTGACTTTACAACTTACAGTGTACAGCACACATAAAACTGAAACTACAACTTACAGTGTACTGCACATATATAACTGACTGTATAACTTACAGTGTTCAGCACATATAAAACTGACAGCGTAAATTACAGTAGTCAGCACATATACAACTGACAATTTAACTTACAGCGTACAGCACATATAGAAAAGACAGTTTAGTGTACCGTGTACAGCACACTTAAACGTTATATTGTATCTGAAAGGTTAAACTTATTTGAAATTGACAGTATAAATAACATGCAAACAGCATTCATGAAACTAACACGTTCGTATGACTATAGCCAACTGATGAACATGTTATATTTTCCTGAAACCATTTTCAAGATCTTGTTTACTGTTACCTTGACCTGTTACTCAATATCACCTTAATCAATGCATTATAGTAGCTGAGTCAAATATATAAATTATAAGCATAATCAAACACATAGTGAATTACACAATGACTTAGAGATCTTCGAGCCTTACTCGGCGTTTAAAACCTTTAAAGACGCAGAAAGTTATCAATTTACATAGTTGTTATATATAGCAATAAATACTTTTGTTTTCTGTACATTTACAATAGGTGTACAATAAATCCAAATGCACAGCATTTTTATGAAAACTGATCTAATAAACTAAGATAACACTTAATACACGTATAAGGAATATTGAAGAAACCATTTTTTTAACCATTACAGACATATTATGAAAACGTGCTTTATGTACCTTTTTATCTGTACATTAATTTAAAATATAGCATGTGACAGCCATATTATTTGTTTCGAGAGTTTTGATATTGAACTAGAATTTCCCTTCTTTAAAAAAATGGTTTGGTCTTGCTTATTAATAAAATTCAAATATCGAAAAATGAGAAATAATAATTCAGAACTATAGAGGTAATCCAATGTGATCAATCTTCGTAATCCGATCATTTAATTAAGACAATATATTACGTCTAACCCGCTGATGTCCTTTCATCCTTTCTAATAATGTACTTAACACAAATCAATGCAAATACTGGTCATCTTATTAACAGATAATTAATTAGCAAACTAAAGTTTGAAGGTGTTTGCACATATTCTATTAATTGCATATAAATTGCGTCTTATTAATAACGGACAATACGTTGACCTATTATTCCAATCAATGGTTAACGAACCCAGTGATTAATCAGTAATTAAAATCAATCAGCACCAATCAAGTAAAAAGGCATCCCTTTTATCTTCTTTGATGTATTTTTAAACAAATCAATTAAGGCATTTTTTTTTATTAATCAGTACAACAGTTCATCTTATTATCTTTTAATTAATTGACAAACCATTTAGTGATGTTGATTGTCTATTTTCAACGGTATATAACCTTGAAATTATCAGTAGCATATCAATCACTTCTGTGAATCTACTGGTTTCATATCACATACTACAACATTAGTTTTCGTCTGCATATATCACCATGGATATTACTACTGCTGCATCAGGACTCCGTGACCTGTTAGTTGCCCATGACAATACACAAATACAGCTGTCTCTGCTAGGTAAGTTTCCAATAACTAATGAGCTTTTAATTTTTATATTTGAGAGTCGGTTTTAAAATGTTATTTTCAAAATTAAGCAAATTATCAATAACAAACGGTAGGTCAGTGTTCTGTTTCTTGTTTATAATAATATATCCTGTCATTAAAATATGGTAGTGGCCCCTCGCTCGTGAACAATAAAAAATCACACATTGCGTGGAAAGCAATGGTTCATGTTTCGTCTCATTCAGTATGTTTTGGTCGAATAGTATAGAAATGTCATTATTTGTTAATGTTAAGTTGGCCCGCAAAACTCCCACGAAAAGTCTTACCCTTTTTAAGCATGTTACATATTACATCGTAGCTTTGTAACTAAATGATATTTACTCTAGCAATCAAATAATACCGTCCTGTTAATATATATGGTTGTTATTAGTACCGAGTTTGTAATATCCTATATATCTTATAATATAGCATGAATTTATAAGGTAAAATCATGTATGTCCTTGTTTTCAGATGAACAAAACACTTCTATAAGCCCGAGGATGCTCATGTGTTCGATGGGAGGTTCCCGCTCCGAACAGCTCCACCTTGTTCTCCGCTTGTCTGTCAGTGAGGGTGTACGTCATATGTACACGCAGTACGGGAACAAGACATGGCAACAGGTAATTACACATTATTCATATTTTAATATTTTCATATGCGTTATAGAATTGATTTTGGTGTTTTAGTTTCTAGCACCACTACGTATAAGCAGGATTGCGTTGAGACAAACTTTGAAATCAATAACAAAGAACCAGAGTGTTGCTACCGCGATTTTCGCTGTAAATTATTTGATTGTGCTCTTATTCCACATACTACATTTAATTACTGACTTACCTTCGTTATTATTTTTATATAATTTGTTATTCATTTGCTTGTTCCTTCGTTTATTCAAATTTTGATAACTTCAGGTCCAGCAAAAGGCCAGTTCTATCGCCTTAGCACTCGAGTCAGACGATAGTTACAGTGAACAGACGTCACCAATGAGGTCAAGGTCATAAGCACCAGGTACCAGCAATGACAATGCTGTTGGAGTGTGGTCCAGTGCTTTCTGCGCGTTTTACAGAGACTGTTAATGATATCAGTAGCAATAAATATTATATTGTGTGTTGTGATTTAAAACAGACAGTACAACTTAAAGTTTACAGCACATTTACAACTGACAGAATAACATACAGCGTACAGCACATATACAACTGAATCTAAACTTATATGATACAGCATTCTTAAAACTGACAGTATACCTTAGAGCGTACAGTACATATAAAACTGACGCTATGACATACAATGCAATGTAAACTACATATAAAACTGACATTATAACTTAAAGCGTACAGCACATATAAAACTGACAGTATAACTGACAGTGTAAAGTTCATATAACAATTACAGTATACCTTACACCATACATCACATATAAAAAAACATTATAACTTACAGTGCACAGCAGACATAAAACTGACAGTACGACTTAAAGTGTACAGCACATATACTACTGACAGAATAACTTACAGTGTACAACACATATAAAAAAACTGACGGTATAGCTTACAGCTTACAGAACATATTAAAAATACAGCATAACTTACAACGTGCAGCACATATAAAACTCACAGTATAACTTACAGCGTCCATTACATAAAAAAATTACAATATAATTTACAGCGTACAGCACATATAAAATTACAGTATAACTTACAGCGTAGAGCACATATAAAACCGACAGTACTACTTAAAGTGTACTGAACAAATAAAATTGACAGTACAACTTAAAGTGTACAGCACATATACAATGACAGTATAAATTACAGTGTACAGCACATATACAACTGACTTAATAAACAACACTGTGTGGGGAACATATACCACTGACAATTTAACTTACAGTGCACAGTACATATAAAACTGACAGTATAACTTACAGCGTACAGCACATATAATAATTACAGTATAACTTACAGCGTAAAGAACATATAAAATTACTGTATAATTACAGCGTACAGCACATATAAAACTGACTTTACAACTTACAGTGTACAGCACACATAAAACTGAAACTACAACTTACAGTGTACTGCACATATACAACTGACTGTATAACTTACAGTGTTCAGCACATATAAAACTGACAGCGTAAATTACAGTATTCAGCACATATACAACTGACAATTTAACTTACAGCGTACAGCACATATAAAAAAGACAGTTTAGTGTACCGTGTACCGCACACTTAAACGTTATATTATATCTTAAAGGGTACAGCTTATTTGAAATTGACAGTATAAATAACATGCAAACAGCACTCATGAAACTGACACGTTCGTATGACTATAGCCAACTGATGAACATGTTATATTTTCCTGAAACCATTTTCAAGATCTTATTAACTGTTACCTTGACCTGTTACTCAATATCACGTCAATCAATGCATTATAGTAGCTGAGTCAAATATATAAATTACAAGCATAATCAAACACATAGTGAAATACACAATGACTTAGAGATCTTCGAGCCTTACTCGGCGTTTAAAACCTTTAAAAACGCAGAAAGTTATCAATTAACATAGTTGTTATATATAGCAATAAATACTTTTGTTTTCTGTACATTTACAATAGGTGTACAATAAATCCAAATGCACAGCATTTTCAGGACAACTGATCTAATAAACTAAGATAACACTTAATACACGTATAAGGAAAATTAAAGAAACCATTTGTTTAACCATTACAGACATATTATGAAAACGTGCTTTATGTATCTTTTTTATCTGTACACTATTTTAAAATATAGCATGTGACAGCCATATTATTTGTTTCGAGAGTTTTGATATTAAACTAGAATTTCCCTTCTTTAAAAAATGGTTTGGTCTTGCTTATTAATAAAATTCAAATATCGATAAATGAGAAATAAGAATTCAGAACGTAGTAGTATAAGGTTTTATTTTTCATCGCCGTTGGCAACTAGGCCTTTTGGCGAGGTTTTCAATAGTAGTTTATTTATAATAATCTTAGTAGTTTAAATAATGTTACTAATGCTTATCAATCGCGCACGGATGGCAGGATCCAAGCAGACGCAAGACATGGCAATAGATGGTTTGCAGGGACGCAAGAAGATTAACTTGGCAGAGGCTGAGTGATGGGGACACAGGTGGAATAAGCTCATGTTGGTCTATTTTATATATAAAATTCAATCGAGGATTATAAATAATAATTTTATTTTCCAGCGCCAGCGCGTCACCATTTCTTAAAAAATGATTTAACGTTATATGTACATATATACATAATCCATGTTGTGTCTGCTTCATGCTCCCTTCCAAAGGGAATGGACTCTTATAAGTATAAGCATATAATGTTAAAAAGAAATCGTTAATATGTCCAGTGTTGTTAGTAAGATATCACTCCAAATCTCTGAATATAAAATAATTCAATATGAGTTTTACGCTTATGAGAGCAAAAACGTTAAATGGAGTGTGTCCCTCCGCATAAGCCACGGGGAGGCCACACTGGGGAGGGCATGAAGCAGAGGTATACATAGGTTTTACATGTTAATATTATGTACCCCGTTATCCCGATGTGTGCGTCAGATCAAACTAAAAATAGCATCTTCCCAGCTGTTGATATAAAATCAATGTGAAGTAATAAGCATATATAAAACTAAATAGGACAGCCAGGAATTTCTATTAACTTAACTGTTGATATAAAACAACCAAATATTAAAATCACACACCGGGGCTGGTGGGGTCATACAAAGTAGTGTTACATGGAATTATACGACATAAGGGAGTGGGGGTGGATGGAGTGGGGGGGGGGGGGGGAATATGTAACTTAGTAATATTATTGTTTATAAGATAAACATTTAGGACATTTTTAGGACATATTTAATATTTGATAAGCATCTCAATGACACCAAAAGTATAGGGTTGACCCCACACTCATCCTGTCATGGAGTCCTATCAAAAGTCAGCTAGACAGGTCTACGGCGCCATGAGGTAGGGCAGTCCCCACACTCACTTAGTTGTGGCGCATTATATATATAAAAGTATGTGATTGGTCCTGGACCGTTGTGCCTGCGTTGTCATCAGACTCAAAAATCGCCCCAACGCGTCCACCGGATCAGTCCCATATTATAACTGTATCAATTAAGTAGTTTATAATATTCATATGAAGAATAACGTACGTCTCTGTGTTGACTCCCACCCAAAGAGCCAGTACAGCGACCGTCTAACCAGGTGGCAGTCAGTATTGAGTATGACCCTAATTTAGTCTTCTATATAAGTAGACTATGTTATTCTTAAGAAGTTTATATATTATGCTGTTACTTACGTAGACTAATAAGTTATCATATGACGTTTATATAATGTTAAAGGGGGTACATCAGGATTTTCTAGAAACATCTTAAATTATAAAATTGTTCCAGTTCATGATAAAACACTTATATCAATCAAAATATGATGTTAAAACCATTTTGTTAATGTCTAAACTTTGAAAACACCATATAGCTAGAACGGAATCGGACGTAAAATGCTGAAATTAACCCTGGTGCGTCACCTAGGATAGCACGTATTACTGTGCAGAATGATTTTCTTTGCAAATAAGGGATAATTTTTATGCTCATTCATTATGTTTTGGCCAAGTAGAATAGAAAATATCAATATTTGTCAATTTTAAGTCGGACACCTGTATTAACTGTGGTGGGGAACACTCGACACGATTCAGAGGCTGCTCCATATATATCTCAGCCATTGAGATCGCAAAGATAGCCAAGAGGAACAGAACCTCATGGACTATAGCCATTGAAATATATGGCATTTCAAAGGCCAATAAAAGCCAAGGGCGGACTATTATCTAGCCCCCAATTAAGGCCGCAGCCTCTGGTCGTGATGAGTGGTCCCCAAACCATAAAACACGGGATCGCCCAATAGAAGCATAACAGGATGATCCTGAGATAATATCTACATGGTCTCAAAACTTACAGACCCCGAGTTGGGACATGGACACCGCCGTCCCTCCCTCCCCACATAAAGATATTTCTGCTTCATTTTTATCACCACCCAAGGTTAAGCCTATAATTATAAGTGAGGGGGCCGTACTTGAAATACCCCCCATCCCACCAATCTCCAACGGAAACTTTGACCCTAAGTCGCCGGTTAAATCCCGACTTACATATGCTGACATAGTTGTCAAAACTATTGATATTAAGAGCCACATTTCCACTAGTAAACTTACCACTCCCCCCATAACAACATTACAAATTGGCTCTCTTAAAAATAACCAGGCCCCTGTGTTAAATGGGAATACGTCTACTGTGGATCAACGCCCCTCACATAAAGTAGACATTACTAAGTCTTCATATCAAGACAATAAATTCTATAGGAAACAAGGGGGGGCAGATCCACAGATTAAATAAGCAAGTGCTCCCACCCTTTATTTTAATCCCACAGACCCCAGTGATACCCTTTAGTACTTCCCCTGTTACATCCCCTATTTTAATTATAGACGAAACAATAACCGAACAATCTATCTCCCTTAATAGCCAATCGCGGAATCAAGTCGAAATCCCACCAAGGTCTCAAAAACAAAAGTTCATTACCCCATCTAACACCCCGGAGAGAAAAATTAAACAATCTACACCAAACTCTTCTGATTATTCATTGGGCACTTCAAAAACTATTAACGACTGCAGCATGTTCAATGTAACCCAAAATACATCACTTTTAACTTAAGATAACTCCTTCAGCTTCTCATCAACAACGGCAAAAACCTTAGAACAGATTTCAATACTAGATCTGGTGGGGATCGATGAAACTCCGACTATCAAACCACCCCAGTAAAAGTCCAAGTACTAATTAATTCTATTCCTATAATTACCAACATTGAAATACTTACAAAATTAACGATTAGATTGATAAACGAAAAATCTAGACCTACTGGCCCGTTGTTAATCAATCACATACATAGGGAGATCCTTAAGGGCATAGTGGGTCCTAGGTGTATTGACCAACCTCCCTCCCACACCCATAATACATTGAACACCCCACCCCCTCCTGGCCCCATACTTCCTCCAGAAAATCTGCTATTGAATAAGCATAAGCCACACAATTTTACTAGCAAAAATAATAGCAAGATAAACATAAAGAAAACACCGAGGAAAACTCAAGGAACCCTTAAAGGAACTAAAACTCCACGTAAACCAACTTCTTCCTCGGTGGCAACTAAACGACAAAATTCAAATCTTAAAAAGTGTATAAATAATTTCTTTTCGAAGTGAATAAATCTGTGAATATTATATCTTTTAATGCCGGAGGCTTAACCCATATAAAGCACTCTGAGATCAAAGTATTCCTGGACCTTAATCCTGAAGTTGATATTCTTTGTATTCAGGAAACCAAATTTAATAAAAAGACATTCAAATCTATTCCCGGTTTTAAGCATGAATTTAAATTTTATGATAATAATAGAGCTAGTGATACCAATACGTGTGGAGGGTTGGCCGTCTACTTCAAAAATTATATTAATTATGAAAATATTGAAATTTTAGATCCGAAAGATACAGATGGTATTACAGCCATTGAAGTACAATTATTTAAAATCTACTTTCAAGATTTTACTTTTATTCTGTCAAATTTATACGCACGTAATTGTGACTACCAATCTCTTAAAGCAATATACGATGTTATTCTACCTTTAAAGGTAAAGAATATTCTTCTTTCAGGCGATTTTAACGCCCATCACTTTGCATGGGGCTCGGAAAAAATTACAAAACAAGGAAAAGCAATAGTCAAATGGTTGGACGAGTTCGATCTATTCCTCCTGAATGACGGCTCCCCCACACGTCTTGATACACACAATGGTAACCTTACTTGTATTGATCTCTCAGTTACTTCTAGATCTGTAGCACAAAAAACACACTGGACAGTATTACCGGATAACTGGGGTTCTGACCACTTTCCTATACATATGTCAATACAACTAAGTTCTTCTAAAATTAATCAAGAAAGTTACAATCAAAACAAGTTAAATTTCAATAAGGCAGACTGGGATCTTTTTAATATATTATGTAAAGATATTAATCTAGATAATATACAATCTGATAATATCAACAATTTTAATAAGTTAACCGATAGTCTTCTTAATATTATGCATGAAGGTATTCCAACATATAATAACAACCCCAAAAAGAAAAATGTCCCATGGTGGAATTCAGAATGCAAAGCAGCAGTTAAAAATAGAAAATATCTTCTGAATAAACTTAAAAAAGACGCATCTGAAATAAATCTATTAAATTATAAAAAGGCGGAACAGGAAGCTAAAACAGTTGTTACCCAAGCCAAGAAAAATAACTGGGAAACATTTATTAATACTTGTTCCTTAAAACAAAACAATTCAAAAGCATTTTGGGATAAAATTAATAAAATACGTGGCAACTCTTTTTCCAGCATTCCCCTTCTTAAAACAAAATTCAGTAATGCCACAACTAACAAAGACAAAGCTAACTTACTAGCTAAACACTTTGCCAAAGTTTCAAGCAAAGAAAATCTTTCAGAGGCAACGATCAATTATCAGACGGTCTTTGAAACCGAATTTAAAAATACAATAAATAATAATAATATTGAAGATGACGATTCCACCTTAAATATACCATTTTCTCTAATGGAATTAAAAGATGCAATTGCTAGCAGGAAAAATTCAGCCGTGGGACCCGATAAACTCTCATATCAACTATTCAAACATATGCCGGATTCTACTTTAAATATTTGGCTTACTCTATATAATAAAATATGGTCTTCTTATAACTATCCTGAATCCTGGAGACTGGCCTGTGTCATTCCAATACATAAACCTAATAAAAAAACCAACGACCCACAATCTTTTCGACCCATCAGTTTAACCTCCCATCCAAGTAAACTAATGGAATTTATGGTTAAAAACCGACTTGAACACTTTTTAGAATCTAAGGGTTTAATTAATAAATTTCAGTCAGGATTTAGAAAAGGGCGTAGCACTCAAGATCAGCTAGCCCGATTACAACATGACATCTTATTTGCTAAAAGCAAGAGCCGATCTGTTCTAGCCATCTTTCTTGATCTCCAGGCGGCTTTCGATCTAGCCTGGCATACTGGAATATTATCCAAATTATTTGACCTCGGAATTCGAGAAAACTGTTTTTATTTTGTCAAGGCCTTTCTCCAGGATAGAAAAATTCAAGTAAAGGTTGATGAAGATCTTTCTGAAGAAGAACTATTAGAACGTGGTACTCCACAAGGATCTATTATTTCTCCGCTCCTTTTTAACATTCTAATTAACGACCTACCTAATGTAGTTCAAGATTCCGGTTTGGTCGTTAGTCAATTTGCAGATGATAGTGGCGCATGGATTTCTGGGAAACGTATAGATACATTACAAGCTAAAGCACAAAAGGGGACTAAACTTAGTTTGGGATTGGGCTAAAAAATGGGGATTTAAAATCTCCACTAGTAAAACTACAGGGATTATATTTGGAAATACCGCCCACACTTCTACAGATCTTTTTCTGGGTAATACTAAAATTATATTTAACCACACAGTCACTTTTTTAGGCCTTATCTGGGATAGAAGGTTACATTTAAAAGCCCATATATATAACCTTTTAAACAAATGCGAAAAGGATTTAAATTTATTAAGAATGCTAAAAAATCATTAACACTTTTATATAAAACTTTAATAAGATCCAAACTTGATTACGGATCCCATGTATATTCATGTGCCTCAAAATCACTACTTCATCGACTCGATATATTACAAAATGAATGTGTTAGAATTGCACTGGGAGCCCTAAATTCTACTCAACATCATATTTTGGAACATGAGGCTGGCGTTTTGCCATTACATATTCATAGAGAAGAACAGATGCTTCGTTTCTGGGCCAGGGTCCAGACAAAAAAGGAATCAAATCCAGTAAATAATATTTTTGTAAATACTCAATGTCTTAATAGATTTAGTAAAAATCCCAAGCCATTCGGCACAACCATTTATAATTTAATAGAGGAATATGACCTAGACCAATATCAAATTGTAGATTTTTCAGTAGGAGTGGTCCCTCCATGGACTCTAATTCAACCTAATGTAGACATTTCCCTTTCCTCTATAATAAACAAAAACGATGAAGCATCAGAAATTAAACTGAACTTCCTAAGGATAGTAAATAAAATTACTTTTTACAAATTTATACAGATGGTTCCAAAGATCCTGTCTCAGGACGTGTAGCAGCAGCCTTTGTTATACCAACAAAAGATATTACTAAAATTACTAGAATCTCTGACGGTCTCTCAATTTTTACCGCGGAGCTAGTCGCTATAGACAGAGCCCTTAAATGGATAATTAAATACAAGCCTCCATTCTCAGTTATTTTCTCAGACTCGCTTTCAAGTCTTATGGCTATTAAAGACAGAACGAGTAGAACTCGCACTGATCTTCTGACAAATATTCTATATAAATTAAATGATTGCCATATTTTAAAACTTTCTGTAAACTTGGAGTGGTGCTCGGCTCATGTTGGTATAGTCGGTAACGGAAAGGCTTGAACACCACTGCCGTTACAAACCAATCCCTTTAGGACATACTGAAATTTACTCACAAATTCGGAAAATAATAAACAACAAAGTAGATCATTATTTAACTAATCAAATTAACAAGTTCCATACTTTCTCTAGACTTAAAACAAACTTCAAAATTCAGGAACCATTTTCTACCAATAGGCTTATCGATAAAGTAATTACAAGACTGAGAATGGGGTACAATCTATTATCGGCTAGTTTAGGCAGCCACATAATTAACGACCTTCATAAGGATTGTCCTCACTGTCTAGTCCATTTTACTACAGAACATTATTTACTAGATTGTAGTCAGTTTGAAATACAGAGAGATATCTTAAAATTAAAATTGCTAAACTTATCATTACCCTTTAATTTAACTAACATTTTAGATCCTATCAAAAAACATAGAGTTCAAGTATTTAGCGCTCTCAGTTCTTTCATCCTAGGCACACAATTTGAAAAGAATATTTAGACTAAACTACAATGTTTAACGGCCCAGTGGATTAGCTTGTATGTTTTGTCTGCTGGGCTCGAAAACACTGATGGTTTGATTTAAATTCGTTTATTCAGTATAATTTTACCAAATTGTAAACCCTTTCTATTAGAGTGCAGATAATCGTCGTATTTAACATTATATAAACGTCATATGATTACTTATTAGTCTACGTAAGTAACAGCATAATATATAAACTTCTTAAGAATAACATTAGGGTCATACTCAATACTGACTGCCACCTGGTTAGACGGTCGCTGTACTGGCTCTCTGGGTGGTAGTCAACACAGAGACGTACGTTATTCTTCATATGAATATTATAAACTACTTAATTGATACAGTTATAATATGGGACTGATCCGGTGGACGCGTTGGGGCGATTTTTGAGTCTGATGACAACGCAGGCACAACGGTCCAGGACCAATCACATACTTTTATATATATAATGCGCCACGACTAAGTGAGTGTGGGGACTGCCCTACCTCATGGCGCCGTGGACATGTCTAGCTGACTTTTGATAGGACTCCATGACAGGATGAGTGTGGGTCAACCCTACACTTTCGTTGTCATGGAGATGCTTATTAAATATTAAATATGTCATAAAAATGTCCTAAATGTTTATCTTATAAACAACAATATTACTAAGTTACATATTTCGCCCCCACTCCATCCACCCCCACTCCCTTATGTCGTATAATTCCATGTAACACTACTTTGTATGACCCCACCAGCCCCGGTGTGTGATTTTAATATTTGGTTGTTTTATATCAACAGTTAAGTTAATAGAAATTCCTGGCTGTCCTATTTAGTTTTATATATGCTTATTACTTCACATTGATTTTATATCAACAGCTGGGAAGATGCTATTTTTAGTTTGATCTGACGCACACATCGGGATAACGGGGTACATAATATTAACATGTAAAACCTATGTATACCTCTGCTTCATGCCCTCCCCAGTGTGGCCTCCCCGTGGCTTTGGCGGAGGGACACACTCCATGTAACGTTTTTGCTCTCATAAGCGTAAAACTCATATTGAATTATTTTATATTCAGAGATTTGGAGTGATGTCTTACTAACAACACTGGACATTTTAACGATTTCTTTTTTAACATTATATGCTTATAATTATAAGAGTCCATTCCCTTTGGAAGGGAACATGAAGCAGACACAACATGGATTATGTATTTATGTACATATTAAGTTAAATCATTTTTAAGAAATGGTGACGCGCTGGCGCTGGAAAATAAAATTATTATTTATAATCCTCGATTGAATTTTATACATAAAATAAACCAACATGAGCTTATTCCACATGTGTCCCCATCACTCAGCCTCTGCCAAGTTAATCTTTTTGCGTCCCTGCATACCATCTATTGCCATGTCTTGCGTCTGCTTGGATCCTGCCATCCGTGCGCGATTGATAAGCATTAGTGACATTATTTAAACTACTAAGATTATTATAAATAAACTATTATTGAAAACCTCGCCAAAAGGCCTAGTTGCCAACGGCGAGGAAAAATAAAACCTTATACTAATAGCATATCAATCACTTCTGTGAATCTACTGGTTTCATATCACATACTACAACATTAGTTTTCGTCTGCCTATATCACCATGGATATTACTACTGCTGCATCAGGACTCCGTGACCTGTTAGTTGCCCATGACAATACACAAATACAGCTGTCTCTGCTAAGTAAGTTTCCATTATTATACTTTTTTTTAAAGTGTACAGCACATATAAGACTGACAGTATAACTAACGGAGTATATCTCATATAAATTTGACAGTATAACATACATTGTACAGCACATATACAACTAACAGTATAACTTACACCATACATCACATATAAAATTACAGTATAACTTGCAGCGTACAGCATATATAAAACTAACAGTACAACTTAAAGTGTACAGCAGACATAAAACAGACAGTACAACTTAAAGTTTACAGCACATTTACAACTGACAGAATAACATACAGCGTACAGCACATATACAACTGACTCTAAAACTAATATGATTCAACATTCTTACAACTGACAGTATAACTTAGAGCGTACAGCACATATAATAATTACAGTATAACTAACAGCGTATAGCACATATAAAATTACTGTATAAATTACAGCGTACAGCACATATAAAACTGACTTTACAACTTACAGTGTACAGCACACATAAAACTGAAACTACAACTTACAGTGTACTGCACATATATAACTGACTGTATAACTTACAGTGTTCAGCACATATAAAACTGACAGCGTAAATTACAGTAGTCAGCACATATACAACTGACAATTTAACTTACAGCGTACAGCACATATAGAAAAGACAGTTTAGTGTACCGTGTACAGCACACTTAAACGTTATATTATATCTGAAAGGTTAAACTTATTTGAAATTGACAGTATAAATAACATGCAAACAGCATTCATGAAACTAACACGTTCGTATGACTATAGCCAACTGATGAACATGTTATATTTTCCTGAAACCATTTTCAAGATCTTGTTTACTGTTACCTTGACCTGTTACTCAATATCACCTTAATCAATGCATTATAGTAGCTGAGTCAAATATATAAATTATAAGCATAATCAAACACATAGTGAATTACACAATGACTTAGAGATCTTCGAGCCTTACTCGGCGTTTAAAACCTTTAAAGACGCAGAAAGTTATCAATTTACATAGTTGTTATATATAGCAATAAATACTTTTGTTTTCTGTACATTTACAATAGGTGTACAATAAATCCAAATGCACAGCATTTTTATGAAAACTGATCTAATAAACTAAGATAACACTTAATACACGTATAAGGAATATTGAAGAAACCATTTTTTTAACCATTACAGACATATTATGAAAACGTGCTTTATGTACCTTTTTATCTGTACATTAATTTAAAATATAGCATGTGACAGCCATATTATTTGTTTCGAGAGTTTTGATATTGAACTAGAATTTCCCTTCTTTAAAAAAATGGTTTGGTCTTGCTTATTAATAAAATTCAAATATCGAAAAATGAGAAATAATAATTCAGAACTATAGAGGTAATCCAATGTGATCAATCTTCGTAATCCGATCATTTAATTAAGACAATATATTACGTCTAACCCGCTGATGTCCTTTCATCCTTTCTAATAATGTACTTAACACAAATCAATGCAAATACTGGTCATCTTATTAACAGATAATTAATTAGCAAACTAAAGTTTGAAGGTGTTTGCACATATTCTATTAATTGCATATAAATTGCGTCTTATTAATAACGGACAATACGTTGACCTATTATTCCAATCAATGGTTAACGAACCCAGTGATTAATCAGTAATTAAAATCAATCAGCACCAATCAAGTAAAAAGGCATCCCTTTTATCTTCTTTGATGTATTTTTAAACAAATCAATTAAGGCATTTTTTTTTATTAATCAGTACAACAGTTCATCTTATTATCTTTTAATTAATTGACAAACCATTTAGTGATGTTGATTGTCTATTTTCAACGGTATATAACCTTGAAATTATCAGTAGCATATCAATCACTTCTGTGAATCTACTGGTTTCATATCACATACTACAACATTAGTTTTCGTCTGCATATATCACCATGGATATTACTACTGCTGCATCAGGACTCCGTGACCTGTTAGTTGCCCATGACAATACACAAATACAGCTGTCTCTGCTAGGTAAGTTTCCAATAACTAATGAGCTTTTAATTTTTATATTTGAGAGTCGGTTTTAAAATGTTATTTTCAAAATTAAGCAAATTATCAATAACAAACGGTAGGTCAGTGTTCTGTTTCTTGTTTATAATAATATATCCTGTCATTAAAATATGGTAGTGGCCCCTCGCTCGTGAACAATAAAAAATCACACATTGCGTGGAAAGCAATGGTTCATGTTTCGTCTCATTCAGTATGTTTTGGTCGAATAGTATAGAAATGTCATTATTTGTTAATGTTAAGTTGGCCCGCAAAACTCCCACGAAAAGTCTTACCCTTTTTAAGCATGTTACATATTACATCGTAGCTTTGTAACTAAATGATATTTACTCTAGCAATCAAATAATACCGTCCTGTTAATATATATGGTTGTTATTAGTACCGAGTTTGTAATATCCTATATATCTTATAATATAGCATGAATTTATAAGGTAAAATCATGTATGTCCTTGTTTTCAGATGAACAAAACACTTCTATAAGCCCGAGGATGCTCATGTGTTCGATGGGAGGTTCCCGCTCCGAACAGCTCCACCTTGTTCTCCGCTTGTCTGTCAGTGAGGGTGTACGTCATATGTACACGCAGTACGGGAACAAGACATGGCAACAGGTAATTACACATTATTCATATTTTAATATTTTCATATGCGTTATAGAATTGATTTTGGTGTTTTAGTTTCTAGCACCTCTACGTATAAGCAGGATTGCGTTGAGACAAACTTTGAAATCAATAACAAAGAACCAGAGTGTTGCTACCGCGATTTTCGCTGTAAATTATTTGATTGTGCTCTTATTCCACATACTACATTTAATTACTGACTTACCTTCGTTATTATTTTTATATAATTTGTTATTCATTTGCTTGTTCCTTCGTTTATTCAAATTTTGATAACTTCAGGTCCAGCAAAAGGCCAGTTCTATCGCCTTAGCACTCGAGTCAGACGATAGTTACAGTGAACAGACGTCACCAATGAGGTCAAGGTCATAAGCACCAGGTACCAGCAATGACAATGCTGTTGGAGTGTGGTCCAGTGCTTTCTGCGCGTTTTACAGAGACTGTTAATGATATCAGTAGCAATAAATATTATATTGTGTGTTGTGATTTAAAACAGACAGTACAACTTAAAGTTTACAGCACATTTACAACTGACAGAATAACATACAGCGTACAGCACATATACAACTGAATCTAAACTTATATGATACAGCATTCTTAAAACTGACAGTATACCTTAGAGCGTACAGTACATATAAAACTGACGCTATGACATACAATGCAATGTAAACTACATATAAAACTGACATTATAACTTAAAGCGTACAGCACATATAAAACTGACAGTATAACTGACAGTGTAAAGTTCATATAACAATTACAGTATACCTTACACCATACATCAAATATAAAAAAACATTATAACTTACAGTGCACAGCAGACATAAAACTGACAGTACGACTTAAAGTGTACAGCACATATACTACTGACAGAATAACTTACAGTGTACAACACATATAAAAAAACTGACGGTATAGCTTACAGCTTACAGAACATATTAAAAATACAGCATAACTTACAACGTGCAGCACATATAAAACTCACAGTATAACTTACAGCGTCCATTACATAAAAAAATTACAATATAATTTACAGCGTACAGCACATATAAAATTACAGTATAACTTACAGCGTAGAGCACATATAAAACCGACAGTACTACTTAAAGTGTACTGAACAAATAAAATTGACAGTACAACTTAAAGTGTACAGCACATATACAATGACAGTATAAATTACAGTGTACAGCACATATACAACTGACTTAATAAACAACACTGTGTGGGGAACATATACCACTGACAATTTAACTTACAGTGCACAGTACATATAAAACTGACAGTATAACTTACAGCGTACAGCACATATAATAATTACAGTATAACTTACAGCGTAAAGAACATATAAAATTACTGTATAATTACAGCGTACAGCACATATAAAACTGACTTTACAACTTACAGTGTACAGCACACATAAAACTGAAACTACAACTTACAGTGTACTGCACATATACAACTGACTGTATAACTTACAGTGTTCAGCACATATAAAACTGACAGCGTAAATTACAGTATTCAGCACATATACAACTGACAATTTAACTTACAGCGTACAGCACATATAAAAAAGACAGTTTAGTGTACCGTGTACCGCACACTTAAACGTTATATTATATCTTAAAGGGTACAGCTTATTTGAAATTGACAGTATAAATAACATGCAAACAGCACTCATGAAACTGACTAGTTCGTATGACTATAGCCAACTGATGAACATGTTATATTTTCCTGAAACCATTTTCAAGATCTTATTAACTGTTACCTTGACCTGTTACTCAATATCACGTCAATCAATGCATTATAGTAGCTGAGTCAAATATATAAATTACAAGCATAATCAAACACATAGTGAAATACACAATGACTTAGAGATCTTCGAGCCTTACTCGGCGTTTAAAACCTTTAAAAACGCAGAAAGTTATCAATTAACATAGTTGTTATATATAGCAATAAATACTTTTGTTTTCTGTACATTTACAATAGGTGTACAATAAATCCAAATGCACAGCATTTTCAGGACAACTGATCTAATAAACTAAGATAACACTTAATACACGTATAAGGAAAATTAAAGAAACCATTTGTTTAACCATTACAGACATATTATGAAAACGTGCTTTATGTATCTTTTTTATCTGTACACTATTTTAAAATATACCATGTGACAGCCATATTATTTGTTTCGAGAGTTTTGATATTAAACTAGAATTTCCCTTCTTTAAAAAATGGTTTGGTCTTGCTTATTAATAAAATTCAAATATCGATAAATGAGAAATAAGAATTCAGAACGTAGTAGTATAAGGTTTTATTTTTCATCGCCGTTGGCAACTAGGCCTTTTGGCGAGGTTTTCAATAGTAGTTTATTTATAATAATCTTAGTAGTTTAAATAATGTTACTAATGCTTATCAATCGCGCACGGATGGCAGGATCCAAGCAGACGCAAGACATGGCAATAGATGGTTTGCAGGGACGCAAGAAGATTAACTTGGCAGAGGCTGAGTGATGGGGACACAGGTGGAATAAGCTCATGTTGGTCTATTTTATATATAAAATTCAATCGAGGATTATAAATAATAATTTTATTTTCCAGCGCCAGCGCGTCACCATTTCTTAAAAAATGATTTAACGTTATATGTACATATATACATAATCCATGTTGTGTCTGCTTCATGCTCCCTTCCAAAGGGAATGGACTCTTATAAGTATAAGCATATAATGTTAAAAAGAAATCGTTAATATGTCCAGTGTTGTTAGTAAGATATCACTCCAAATCTCTGAATATAAAATAATTCAATATGAGTTTTACGCTTATGAGAGCAAAAACGTTAAATGGAGTGTGTCCCTCCGCATAAGCCACGGGGAGGCCACACTGGGGAGGGCATGAAGCAGAGGTATACATAGGTTTTACATGTTAATATTATGTACCCCGTTATCCCGATGTGTGCGTCAGATCAAACTAAAAATAGCATCTTCCCAGCTGTTGATATAAAATCAATGTGAAGTAATAAGCATATATAAAACTAAATAGGACAGCCAGGAATTTCTATTAACTTAACTGTTGATATAAAACAACCAAATATTAAAATCACACACCGGGGCTGGTGGGGTCATACAAAGTAGTGTTACATGGAATTATACGACATAAGGGAGTGGGGGTGGATGGAGTGGGGGGGGGGGGAATATGTAACTTAGTAATATTATTGTTTATAAGATAAACATTTAGGACATTTTTAGGACATATTTAATATTTGATAAGCATCTCCATGACACCAAAAGTATAGGGTTGACCCCACACTCATCCTGTCATGGAGTCCTATCAAAAGTCAGCTAGACAGGTCTACGGCGCCATGAGGTAGGGCAGTCCCCACACTCACTTAGTTGTGGCGCATTATATATATAAAAGTATGTGATTGGTCCTGGACCGTTGTGCCTGCGTTGTCATCAGACTCAAAAATCGCCCCAACGCGTCCACCGGATCAGTCCCATATTATAACTGTATCAATTAAGTAGTTTATAATATTCATATGAAGAATAACGTACGTCTCTGTGTTGACTCCCACCCAAAGAGCCAGTACAGCGACCGTCTAACCAGGTGGCAGTCAGTATTGAGTATGACCCTAATTTAGTCTTCTATATAAGTAGACTATGTTATTCTTAAGAAGATTATATATTATGCTGTTACTTACGTAGACTAATAAGTTATCATATGACGTTTATATAATGTTAAAGGGGGTACATCAGGATTTTCTAGAAACATCTTAAATTATAAAATTGTTCCAGTTCATGATAAAACACTTATATCAATCAAAATATGATGTTAAAACCATTTTGTTAATGTCTAAACTTTGAAAACACCATATAGCTAGAACGGAATCGGACGTAAAATGCTGAAATTAACCCTGGTGCGTCACCTAGGATAGCACGTATTACTGTGCAGAATGATTTTCTTTGCAAATAAGGGATAATTTTTATGCTCATTCATTATGTTTTGGCCAAGTAGAATAGAAAATATCAATATTTGTCAATTTTAAGTCGGACACCTAGACCCCCATGAAAAGCCTGATGTACTCCCTTTAAATACGACGATTATCTGCACTCTAATAGAAAGGGTTTACAATTTGGTAAAATTATACTGAATAAACGAATTTAAATCAAACCATCAGTGTTTTCGAGCCAAGCAGACAAAACATACAAGCTAATCCACTGGGCCGTTCAACATTGTAGTTTAGTCTAAATCTTCTTTTCAAATTGTGTGCCCAGGATGAAAGAACTGAGAGCGCTAAATACTTGAACTCTATGTTTTTTGATAGGATCCAAAATGTTAGTTAAATTAAAGGGTAATGATAAGTTTAGCAATTTTAATTTTAAGATATCTCTCTGTATTTCAAACTGACTACAATCTAGTAAATAATGTTCTGTAGTAAAATGGACTAGGCAGTTAGGACAATCCTTATGAAGGTCGTTAATTATGTGGCTGCCTATACTAGCCGGTAATAGATTGTACCCCATTCTCAGTCTTGTAATTACTTTATCGATAAGCCTATTGGTAGAAAATGGTTCCTGAATTTTGAAGTTTGTTTTAAGTCTAGAGAAAGTATGGAACTTGTTAATTTGATTAGTTAAATAATGATCTACTTTGTTGTTTATCATTTTCCGAATTTGTGAGTAAATTTCAGTATGTCCTAAAGGGATTGGTTTGTCAACGGCAGTGGTGTTCAAGCCTACAGGCTTGGTCGGCTTTTTCGTTACCGACTATACCAACATGAGCTGGGCACCACTCCAAATTTACAGAAAGTTTTAAAATATGGCAATCATTTAATTTATATAGAATATTTGTCAGAAGATCAGGGCGAGTTCTACTCGTTCTGTCTTTAATAGCCATAAGACTTGAAAGCGAGTCTGAGAAAATAACTGAGAATGGAGGCTTGTATTTAATAATCCATTTAAGGGCTCTGTCTATAGCGACTAGCTCCGCGGTAAAAATTGAGAGACCGTCAGAGATTCTAGTAATTTTAGTAATATCTTTTGTTGGTATAACAAAGGCTGATGCTACACGTCCTGAGACAGGATCTTTGGAACCATCTGTATAAATTTGTAAAAAGTTATTATATTTACTATCCTTATGTTGTAGGAAGTTCAGTTTAATTTCTGATGCTTCATCGTTTTTGTTTATTATAGAGGAAAGGGAAATGTCTACATTAGGTTGAATTAGAGTCCATGGAGGGACCACTCCTACTGAAAAATCTGCAATTTGATATTGGTCTAGGTCATATTCCTCTATTAAATTATAAATGGTTGTGCCGAATGGCTTGGGATTTTTACTAAATCTATTAAGACATTGAGTATTTACAAAGATATTATTTACTGGATTTGATTCCTTTTTTGTCTGGACCCTGGCCCAGAAACGAAGCATCTGTTCTTTTCTATGAATATGTAATGGCAAAACGCCAGCCTCATGTTCCAAAATATGCTGTGGAGTAGAATTTAGGGCTCCCATTGCAATTCTAAGACATTTATTTTGTAATATATCGAGTCGATGAAGTAGTGATTTTGAGGCACATAATATACATGGGATCCGTAATCAAGTTTGGATCTTATTAAAGTTTTATATAAAAGTGTTAATGATTTTTTATCGGATCCGAAATCAGTACCTTTTAGCATTCTTAATAAATTTAAATCCTTTTCGCATTTGTTTAAAAGGTTATATATATGGGCTGTAAAATGTAACCTTCTATCCCAGATAAGGCCTAAAAAAGTGACTGTGTTGTTAAATATAATTTTAGTATTACCCAGAAAAAGATCTGTAGAAGTGTGGGCGGTATTTCCAAATATAATCCCTGTAGTTTTACTAGTGGAGATTTTAAATCCCCATTTTACAGCCCAATCCCAAATTAAGTTTAGTCCCTTTTGTGCTTTAGCTTGTAATGTATCTATACGTTTCCCAGAAATCCATGCGCCACTATCATCTGCAAATTGACTAACGACCAAACCGGAATCTTGAACTTCATTAAGTAGGTCTTAATTAGAATGTTAAAAAGGAGCGGAGAAATAATAGATCCTTGTGGAGTACCACGTTCTAATAGTTCTTCTTCAGAAAGATCTTCATCAACCTTTACTTGGATTTTTCTATCCTGGAGAAAGGCCTTGACAAAATAAAAACAGTTTCCTCGAATTCCGAGGTCAAATAATTTGGATAATATTCCAGTATGCCAGGCTAGATCGAAAGCCATCTGGAGATCAAGAAAGATGGCTAGAACAGATCGGCTCTTGTTTTTAGCAAATAAGATGTCATATTGTAATCGGGCTAGCTGATCTTGAGTGCTACGCCCTTTTCTAAATCCTGACTGAAATTTATTAATTAAACCCTTAGATTCTAAAAAGTGTTCAAGTCGGTTTTTAACCATAAATTCCATTAGTTTACTTGGATGGGACGTTAAACTGATGGGTCGAAAAGATTGTGGGTCGTTGGTTTTTTTATTAGGTTTATGTATTGGAATGACACAGGCCAGTCTCCAGGATTCAGGATAGTTATTAGAAGACCATATTTTATTATATAGAGTAAGCCAAATATTTAAAGTAGAATCCGGCATATGTTTGAATAGTTGATATGAGAGTTTATCGGGTCCTACGGCTGAATTTTTCCTGCTAGCAATTGCATCTTTTAATTCCATTAGAGTAAATGGTATATTTAAGGCGGAATCGTATTCTTCAATATTATTATTATTTATTTTATTTTTAAATTCGGTTTCAAAGACCGTCTGATAATTGATCGTTGCCTCTGAAAGATTTTCTTTGCTTGAAACTTTGGCAAAGTGTTTAGCTAGTAAGTAAGCTTTGTTAGTTGTGGCATTACTGAATTTTGTTTTAAGAAGGGGAATGCTGGAAAAAGAGTTGCCACGTATTTTATTAATTTTATCCCAAAATGTTTTTGAATTGTTTTGTTTTAAGGAACAAGTATTAATGAATGTTTCCCAGTTATTTTTCTTGGCTTGGGTTACAACTGTTTTAGCTTCCTGTTCCACCTTTTTATAATTTAATAGATTTATTTCAGAGGCGTCTTTTTTAAGTTTATTCAGAAGATATTTTCTATTTTGAACTGCTGCTTTGCATTCTGAATTCCACCATGGGACATTTTTCTTTTTGGGGTTGTTATTATATGTTGGAATACTTTCATGCATAATATCAAGAAGCCTATCGGTTAACTTGTTATTAAAAGTGTTGCTATTATCAGATTGTATATTATCTAGATTAATGTCTTTACATAATATATTAAAAAGATCCCAGTCTGCCTTATTGAAATTTAACTTGTTTTGATTGTAACTTTCTTGATTAATTTTAGAAGAACTAAGTTGTATTGACATATGTATAGGAAAGTGGTCAGAACCCCAGTTATCCGGTAATACTGTCCAGTGTGATTTTTGTGCTAAAGATCTAGAAGTAATTGAGAGATCAATACAAGTAAGGTTACCATTGTGTGTATCGAGACGTGTGGGGGAGCCGTCATTCAGGAGGACTAGATCGAACTCGTCCAACCATTTGACTATTGCTTTTCCTTGTTTTCCGAGGCCCATGCAAAGTGATGGGCGTTAAAATCGCCTGAAAGAAGAATATTCTTTACCTTTAAAGGTAGAATAACATCGTATATTGCTTTAAGAGATTGGTAGTCACAATTACGTGCGTATAAATTTGACAGAATAAAAGTAAAATCTTGAAAGTAGATTTTAAATAATTGTACTTCAATGGCTGTAAAACCATCTGTATCTTTCGGATCTAACATTTCAATCTTTTCATAATTAATATAATTTTTGAAGTAGACGGCCAACCCTCCACACGTATTGGTATCACTAGCTCTATTATTATCATAAAATTTAAATTCGTGCTTCAAACCGGGAATAGATTTGAATGTCTTTTTATTAAATTTGGTTTCCTGCATACAAAGATTAATAATTCAGAACTATAGAGGTAATCCAATGTGATCAATCTTCGTAATCCGATCATTTAATTAAGACAATATATTTCGTCTAACCCTTTGATGTCCTTTCATCCCTTCTAATAATGTACTTAACACAAATCAATCCAAATACTGGTCATCTTATTAACAGATAATTAATTAGCAAACTAAAGTTTGAAGGTGTTTGCACATATTCTATTAATTGCATATGAATTGCGTTTTATTAATAACGGACAATACGTTGACCTATTATTCCAATCAATGGTTATCCAACCCAGTAATTAATCAGTAATTAAAATCAATCAGCACCAATCAAGTAAAAAGGCATCCCTTTTATCTTCTTTGATGTATTTTTTAGACAAATCAATTAAGGCATGTTTCTTTATTAATCAGTACAACAGTTCATCCTATTATCTTTTAATTAATTGACAAATCATTTAGTGATGTTGATTGTCTATTTTCAACAGTAAATAACCTTGAAATTATCAGTAGCATATCAATCACTTCTGTGAATCTACTGGTTTCATATCACATACTACAACATTAGTTTTCGTCTGCATATATCACCATGGATATTACTACCGCTGCATCAGGACTCCGTGACCTGTTAGTTGCCCATGACAATACACAAATACAGCTGTCTCTCCTAGGTAATTTTCCAATAACTAATGAGCTTTTAATTTTTATATTTGAATGTGGGTTTTAAAATGTTATTTTCAAAATTAACCAAATTATCAATAACAAACGGTAGGTCAGTGATCTGTTTCTTGTTTATAATAATATATCCTGTCATTAAAATATGATAGTGGCCCCTCGCTCGTAAACAATAAAAAAGCACACGTTACTCCGCAAAATGAATTGCGTGGAAAGCAATGGTTCATGTTTCGTCTCATTCAGTATGCTTTGGTCGAATAGTATAGAAAAGTCATTACTTGTTAATGTTAAATTGGCCCGCAAAACTCCAACGAAAAGTCTTACCCTTTTTAAGCATGTTACATATTACATCGTAGCTTTGTAACTAAATGATATTTACTCTAGCAATCAAATAATACCGTCCTGTTAATATATATGGTTGTTTATAAGTACCGTGTTTGTAATATCCCATATATCTTATAATATAGCATGAATTTATAAAGTACAATCAGGTATGTATGTCCTTGTTTTCAGACGAACAAATCACTCCTATAAGCCAGAGGATGCTCATGTGTTCCATGGGAGGTTCCCGCTCCCAACAGTTCCACCTTGTTCTCCGCTTGTCTGTCAGTGAGGGTATACGTCAGATGTACACGCAGTACGGGAACAAGACATGGCAACAGGTAATTACACATTATTCATATTTTTATATTTTCATATGCGTTATAGAATTGATTTTGGTGTTTTAGTTTCTAGCACAACTACGTATAAGCAGGATTGCGTTGAGACAAACTCTGAAATCAATAACAAAGAACCAAGAGTGTTGCTACCGCGATTTTCGCTGTGAATTATTTAATTGTGCTCTTATTCCACATACTACGTTTATTTACTGACTTTCCTTCGTTATTATTTTCATATAATTTGTTATTCATTTGCTTGTTTCTTCGTTTATTCAAATTTTAATAACTTCAGGTCCAGCAAAAGGCCAGTTCCATCGCCTTAGCACTCGAGTCAGACGATAGTGACAGTGAACAGACGTCACCAATGAGGTCAAGGTCATCAGCACCAGGTACCAGCAATGACAAGGCTGTTGGAGTGTGGTCCAGCGCTTTCTGCGAGTTTTACAGAGACTGTTAATGATATCAGTAGCAATAGATATTATATTGTGTGTTGTGATTTAAGAATGTGCTATTCGACTATTGAGACGTGCTAAAGAAGATGTTGTTTGTAATGTGATTGTTATTTATTATCAGCATCATGCTATTATATATATGTTTTATATACATTAATTGTAATACCCTAATGTTAAATATGGGTTATATAATACATGTGATATTATTATGAAAATAAATAGTATTTAATATTAGCTTGTACGTTATATTTAAACATAGTTATTTGTTGAAGATTGATGTCGTAAAGCACACTTATTCAGTAGTGACCAGAAAATTGACAGTTACACCCCACCTACTGAACATATAAAACGACAGTATAACTTACATATATAGAGTACACATTAACTGTATGTATTACCTTATATGCCTTCAGTACACATACAACTGACAGTATAACTTAAACCGTTCGGTACGGACCAAACTGACAGGATACCGCATACTCTAAAACTAACATAATACGTTACATGCGTACTGCATATATACAATGCGTACTGCACATATAAAACTGACAGTATAACTTACAGCGTGCAGTATATATAAAATTGACAGTATAACTTAGCGTGTATAGCACATATACAACTGACAGTATAACTTACAGCGTACAGCACATATAAAACTGACAGCATAACATACATTGTAAAGCACATATACAACTAACAGTATAACTTACAACATACATCACATATAAAATTACATTATAACTTACAGCGTTCGGAACATATATAACTGACAGCACAACTTACAGTGTACAGCAGATATAAAACTGACAGTACAACTTACAACAGTCCATTATCATACTTTTTTTTAAAGTGTACACCACATATAAGACTGACAGTATAACTAACGGAGTATATCTCATATAAAATTGACAGTATAACAAACATTGTACAGCACATATACAACTAACAGTATAACTTACACCATACATCACATATAAAATTACTGTATAACTTGCAGCGTACAGCATATATAAAATTGACAGTACAACTTAAAGTTTACAGTAAGACTTTTCGTGGGAGTTTTGCGGGCCAACTTAACATTAACAAATAATGACTTTTCTATACTATTCGACCAAAACATACTGAATGAGACGAAAGATGAACCATTGCTTTCCATGCAATTTATTTTGCGGAGTAACGTGTGCTTTTTTATTGTTTACGAGCGAGGGGCCACTACCATATTTTAATTACAGGATATATTATTATAAACAAGAAACAGATCACTGACCTACCGTTTGTTATTGATAATTTGCTTAATTTTGAAAATAACATTTTAAAACCCACATTCAAATATAAAAATTAAAAGCTCATTAGTTATTGGAAACTTACCTAGGAGAGACAGCTGTATTTGGGTATTGTCATGGGCAACTAACAGGTCACGGAGTCCTGATGCAGCAGTAGTAATATCCATGGTGATATATGCAGACGAAAACTAATGTTGTAGTATGTGATATGAAACCAGTAGATTCACAGAAGTGATTGATATGCTGCTGATAATTTCAAGGTTATATACCGTTGAAAATAGACAATCAACATCACTAAATGGTTTGTCAATTAATTAAAAGATAATAAGATGAACTGTTGTACTGATTAATAAAGAAACATGCCTTAATTGATGTGTTTAAAAAATACATCAAAGAAGATAAAAGGGATGCCTTTTTACTTGATTGGTGCTGATTGATTTTAATCACTGATTAATCACTGGGTTGGATAACCATTGATTGGAATAATAGGTCAACGTATTGTCCGTTATTAATAAGACGCAATTTATATGCAATTAATAGAATATGTGCAAACACCTTCAAACTTTAGTTTGCTAATTAATTATCTGTTAATAAGATGACCAGTATTTGGATTGATTTGTGTTAAGTACATTATTAGAAAGGATGAAAGGACATCAAAGGGTTAGACGAAATATATTGTCTTAATTAAATGATCGGATTACGAAGATTGATCACATTGGATTACCTCTATAGTCCTGAATTATTATTTCTCATTGATCGGTATTTGAATTTTATTAATAAGCAAGACCAAACCATTTTTTAAAGAAGGGAAATTCTAGTTTAATATCAAAACTCTCGAAACAAATAATATGGCTGTCACATGCTATATTTTAAATTAGTGTACAGATAAGAAAGATACATAACGCACGTTTTCATAATATGTCTGTAATGGTTAAAAAAATGGTTTCTTAAATTTTCCTTATACGTGTATTAAGTGTTATCTTAGTTTATTAGATCAGTTGTCATGTAAATGCTGTGCATTTGGATTTATTGTACACCTATTATAAATGTACAGAAAACAAAAGTTTTTATTGCTATATATAACAACTATGTAAATTGATAACTTTCTGCGTTTTTAAAGGTTTTAAACGCCGAGTAAGGCTCGAAGATCTCTAAGTCATTGTGTAATTCACTATGTGTTTCATTATGCTTGTAATTTATATATTTGACTCAGCTACTATAATGCATTGATTAACGTGATATTGAGTAACAGGTCAAGGTAACAGTAAACAATATCTTGAAAATGGTTTCAGGAAAATATAACATGTTCATCAGTTGGCTATAGTCATACAAACGTGTCAGTTTTATGAATGCTGTTTGCATGTTATTTCTACTGTCAATTTGAAATAAGCTGTACCCTTTAAGATATAATATAACTTTAAGTGTGCTGTACACGGTACACTAAACTAAACTGTCTTTTTTTATATATGCTGTACGCTGTAAGTTATAATGTAAATTTTATATGTGCTGTGCACTGTAAGTTAAATTGTCAGTTGTATATGTGCTGAATACTGTAATTTACGCTGTCAGTTTTATATGTGCTGAACACTGCAAGTTATACAGTCAGTTGTATATGTACTGTACACTGTATGTTGTAGTTTCAGTTTTATGTGTGCTGTACACTGTAAGTTGTAAAGTCAGTTTTATAGGTGCTGTACGCTGTAATTTATACAGTAATTTTATATGTGCTGCACGTTGTAAGTTATACTGTATTTTTATATGTTCTGTAATCTGTAAGTTATACTGTCAGTTTTATATGTGTTGTACACTGTAAGTTATTCCGTCAGTTGTATATGTGTTGTACACTGTAAGTTATAATTTTTTTTTTATATGTGATGTATGATATAAGTTATACTGTCAGTTTTATATGTACTGTGCACTGTAAGTTAAATTGTCAGTGGTATATGTTCCGAACACTGTTGTTTATAAAGTCAGTTGTATATGTGCTGTACATTGTAATTTATACTGTCATTGTATATGTGCTGTACACTTTAAGTTGTTCTGTCAATTTTATTTGTTCAGTACACTTTAAGTAGTACTGTCAGTTTTATATGTGCTCTACGCTGTAAGTTATACTGTAATTTTATATGTGCTGTACGCTGTAAGTTATACTGTAATTTTTTTATGTAATGGACGCTGTAATTTATACAGTAGTTTTATATGTGCTGCATTTGTAAGTTATACTGTATTTTTATATGTTCTGTAAGCTGTAAGTTTTACTGTCAGTTTTATATGTGTTGTACACTGTAAGTTATTCTGTCAGTTGTATATGTGCTGTACACTTTAAGTTGTACTGTCAGTTTTATGCCTGCTGTGCACTGTAAGTTATAATGTGTTTTTTATATGTGATGTATGATGTTAATTATACTGTAATTGTTATATGAACTGTACACTGTCAGTTATACTGTCAGTTTTATATGTGCTGTACGCTTTAAGTTATAATGTCAGTTTTATATGTAGTTTACATTGCATTGTATGTTATAGCGTCAGTTTTATAGGTACTGTACGCTCTAAGTTATACTGTCAGTTGTAAGCATGCTGTATCATAAAAGTTTTAGAGTCAGTTTTATATGTGATATACGCTGTATGTTATTCTGTCAGTTGTAAATGTGCTGTAAACTTTAAGTTGTACTGTCTGTTTTATGTCTGCTGTACACTTTAAGTTGTACTGTCAATTTTATATATGCTGTACGCTGCAAGTTATTCTGTAATTTTATATGTGATGTATGGTGTAAGTTATACTGTTAGTTGTATATGTGCTGTACAATGTGTGTTATACTGTCAATTTTATATGAGATATACTCCGTTAGTTATACTGTCAGTCTTATATGTGGTGTACACTTTAAAAAAAAGTATGATAATGGACTGTTCTAAGTTTTACTGTCAGTTTTATGTCTGCTGTACACTGTAAGTTGTGCTGTCAGTTTTATATGTTCTGAACGCTGTAAGTTATAATGTAATTTTATATGTGATGTATGGTGTAAGTTATACTGTCAGTTGTATATGTGCTTTACAATGTATGTTATGCTGTCAGTTTTATATGTGCTGTACGCTGTAAGTTATACTGTCAGTTGTATATGTGCTATACACGCTAAGTTATACTGTCAATGGTATATGTACTGTACGCTGTAAGTTATACTGTCAGCTTTATATGTGCAGTACGCACTGTATATGTGCAGTACGCATGTAACGTATTATGTTAGTTTTAGAGTATGCGGTATCCTGTCAGTTTGGTGCGTACCGAACGGTTTAAGTTATATTGTCAGTTGTATATGTGATTTAGAATGTATGTTATACTTTCAATTTTATATGTGCTGTATGCTGTAAGTTATACTGTCAGCTGTATATGTGCTTTACAATGTATGTTATGCTGTCAGTTTTATATGTGCTGTACGCTGTAAGTTATATTGTCAGTTGTATATGTGCTATACACGCTAAGTTATACTGTCAATTTTATATATACTGCACGCTGTAAGTTATACTGTCAGTTTTATATGTGCAGTACGCATTGTATATATGCAGTACGCATGTAACGTATTATGTTAGTTTTAGAGTATGCGGTGTCCTGTCAGTTTGGTCCGTACCGAACGGTTTAAGTTATACTGTCAGTTGTATGTGTACTGAAGGCATATAAGGTAATATATACAGTTAATGCATACTCTATATATTTAAGTTATACTGTCGTTTTATATGTTCAGTAGGTGGGTTGTAACTGTCAATCTTCTGGTGGCTGTTGGTCACTACTGAATAAGTGTGCTTTACGACATAAATCTTCAACAAATAACTATGCTTAAATATAACGTACAAGCTAATATTCAATAACATTTATTTTCATAATAATATCACATGTATTATATAACCCATATTTAAAATTAGGGTATTACAATTAATGTATATAAAACATATATATAATAGCATGATGCTGATAATAAATAACAATCACATTACAAACAACATCTTCTTTAGCACGTCTCAATAGTCGACCAGCACATTCTTAAATCACAACACACAATATAATATCTATTGCTACTGATATCATTAACAGTCTCTGTAAAACTCGCAGAAAGCGCTGGACCACACTCCAACAGCCTTGTCATTGCTGGTACCTGGTGCTGATGACCTTGACCTCATTGGTGACGTCTGTTCACTGTCACTATCGTCTGACTCGAGTGCTAAGGCGATGGAACTGGCCTTTTGCTGGACCTGAAGTTATTAAAATTTGAATAAACAAAGGAACAAGCAAATGAATAACAAATTATATGAAAATAATAACGAAGAAAAGTCAGTAAATAAACGTAGTATGTGGAATAAGAGCACAATTAAATAATTCACAGCGAAAATCGCGGTAGCAACAGTCTTGGTTCTTTGTTATTGATTTCAGAGTTTGTCTCAACGCAATCCTGCTTATACGTAGTTGTGCTAGAAACTAAAACACCAAAATCAATTCTATAACGCATATGAAAATATAAAAATATGAATAATGTGTAATTACCTGTTGCCATGTCTTGTTCCCGTACTGCGTGTACATCTGACGTACACCCTCACTGACAGACAAGCGGAGAACAAGGTGGAGCTGTTGGAAGCGGGAACCTCCCATGGATCACATGAGCATCCTCTGGCTTATTGAAGTGTTTTGTTCATCTGAAAACAAGGACATACATACCTGATTGTACTTTATAAATTCATGATATATTATAAGATATATGGGATATTATAAACACGGAACTAATAAACAACCATATATATTAACAGGACGGTATTATATGATTGCTAGAGTAAATATCATTTAGTTACAAAGCTACGATGTAATATGTAACATGCTTAAAAAGGGTAAGACTTTTCGTGGGAGTTTTGCGGGCCAACTTAACATTAACAAATAATGACTTTTCTATATTATTCGACCAAAACATACTGAATGAGATGAAACATGAACCATTGCTTTCCACGCAATTCATTTTGCGGAGTAACGTGTGCTTTTTTATTGTTTACGAGCGAGGGGCCACTACCATATTTTAATGACAGGATATATTATTATAAACAAGAAACACCGTTTGTTATTGATAATTTGCTTAATTTTGAAAATAACATTTTAAAACCCACATTCAAATATAAAGATTAAAAGCTCATTAGTTATTGGAAACTTACCTAGGAGAGACAGCTGTATTTGTGTATTGTCATGGGCAACTAACAGGTCAAGGAGTCCTGATGCAGCAGTAGTAATATCCATGGTGATATATGCAGAGGAAAACTAATGATGTAGTATGTGATATGAAACCGGTAGATTCACAGAAGTGATTGATATGCTACTGATAATTTCAAGGTTATATACCGTTGAAAATAGACAATCAACATCACTAAACATGCTAAATGGTTTGTCAATTAATTAAAAGATAATAAGATGAACTGTTGTACTGATTAATAAAGAAACATGCCTTAATTGATTTGTTTAAAAAATACATCAAGGAAGATAAAAGGGATGCCTTTTTACTTGATTGGTGCTGATTGATTTTAATTACTGATTAATCACTGGGTTGGATAACCATTGATTGGAATAATAGGTCAACGTATTGTCCGTTATTAATAAGACGCAATTTATATGCAATTAATAGAATATGTGCAAACACCTTCAAACTTTAGTTTGCTAATTAATTATCTGTTAATAAGATGACCAGTATTTGCATTGATTTGTGTTAAGTACATTATTAGAAAGGATGAAAGGACATCAATGGGTTAGACGAAATATATTGTCTTAATTAAATGATCGGATTACGAAGATTGATCCCATTGGATTACCTCTATAGTTCTGAATTATTATTTCTCATTTATCGATATTTGAATTTTATTAATAAGCAAGACCAAACCATGTTTAAAGAAGGGAAATTCTAGTTTCATATCAAAACTCTCGAAACAAATAATATGGCTGTCACATGCTATATTTTAAATTAGTGTACAGATAAAAAAGATACATAAAGCACGTTTTCATAATATGTCTGTAATGGTTAAAAAAAATGGTTTCTTTAATTTTCCTAATACGTGTATTACGTGTTATCTTAGTGTATTAGATCAGTTGTCATGAAAATGCTGTGCATTTGGATTTATGTAAATTTTATATGTGCTGTGCACTGTAAGTTAAATTGTCAGTTGTATATGTGCTGAATGCTGTAATTTACGCTGTCTGTTTTATATGTGCTTAACACTGCAAGTTATACAGTCAGTTGTATATGTATATGTACTGTACACTGTAAGTTGTAGTTCCAGTTTTATGTGTGCTGTACACTGTAAGTTGTAAAGTCAGTTTTATAGGTGCTGTACGCTGTAATTTATACAGTAGTTTATATGTGCTGCACGTTGTAAGTTATACTGTATTTGTATATGTTCTGTAAGCTGTAAGTTATACTGTTAGTTTTATATGTGTTGTACACTGTAAGTTATTCTGTCAGTTGTATATGTGCTGTACACTTTAAGTTGTACTGTCAGTTTTATGGCTGCTGTGCACTGTAAGTTATAATGTGTTTTTTATATGTGATGTATGATGTAAGTTATACTGTAATTGTTATATGAACTGTACACTGTCAGTTTTATATGTGCTGTACGCTGTTGAGAAACTGTCATCGCCTGAGGTCAAACTGACGTTGTCTATCTTACATCAGTCGATAAATGAATGTATAAGTAGTAGTGATGTTAACTCTTGTATCGAGAGATTATCGGATATTATCGATGAAGTTGTATCCCCTTTGTTTAAAAGAAAAGTTAATACTTTCACTGAAAAAAACGACATACGGAAATAGGTTTAGAGAGTCCTTGGTACACGAATGAATGTTTTGAAAAAAAATCGACCTTTTTATATTTGTTGAATAAATATCGAGTTGATAAGACTGATTTAAATAGAGTTAATATGGTTATGGCTAGATCACAATACAAAGCATGCATACGCAGATGTAAATACGATCATGATAAAATTCAAACAAATAAATTTATTCAGGCTAGGCACAAAAATGCCAAGATGTACTGGAACATGTTAAAGAGTGCGCGGGCATAAAACATCCTAATATTCAGATAAGCACATTTGAACAATATTTTAAGGCGGTTAATAACCCAGATAGTCCGTTTTTTACACCTGACGAAGATGTACTACATTTTATTGATAGATATGAAAACAATGAATTTAATATTATGTTTAGTGAACTTAATATTGATATTACAGAGCAGGAAATTGTGAAAGGTATAAACCAGCTTAAAGCAAATCGGTCAGGGGGGCCGGACTTGTATATTAATGAATTATTTACTCATGGTAAACATATATTAATGCCAGTTTTAACGAAATTGTTTAATAAGATTTTTGAAATAGGTATTTTTCCCGAAAGCTGGACAGAGGGTTACGTTATAACGTTGCACAAAAAAGGTAATATTAATAATGTTGAAAATTATCGAGGGATTACATTGTTGAGTTTAGTGGGTAAATTGTTTACAAGACTATTAAATAATAGACTAGGTAATTGGGCGGAGAACTATAATGTATATATAGAAGCTCAAGGCGGTTTTAGGTCTAACATGGGTACAGAAGATAACATATTTGTATTACATGGCTTAATCTCTCATTTTATAAATAATGGTAAAAAACTTTATTGTGCATTTGTTGATTTTACAAAAGCTTTTGATTACGTAGTTCGTGAAAACTTGTGGTATAAAATGATAAATCTAGGAATCCGAGGTAAAATCTTTAACATTATTCATTCAATGTATGAGTCTGTTAAATCTCGAGTTAAGTATTGCAACTCATTGAGTGATGAGTATAGTTGTATGCTGGGTGTCCGTCAGGGAGAGTGCTTATCTCCCTTTTTGTTTTCGATGTTTTTAAATGATATTGAAGAAACATTCATAAATAATGGTATTGAAGGAATTGACGTTAATATGTTTAAAATGTTTCTAATATTATATGCTGATGATATAGTTATCTTTGCAAATAGTAAGGAAGATTTACAAAATAGTTTAAATAGCATGGAAGATTACTGTAGAAGGTGGAAACTTGTTGTTAATACTTTAAAAACAAAGATAATGATAATTAAAAAAGGTGGTTCTCTGCCACGAGATATTCATTTTTATTACAATGATACTGTTCTAGATATTGTTAATAGATTCAGCTAGCTGGGTAACGTTTTTACAACTGGAGGATCATTCGCATATGCTCAATCTACACTTGCAGGTCAAGCGTTAAAGGCAATATTTAAAATGAATAAATGTCTTTATAAATTTACGGAATTACCAATTGCACATAGAATAGATTTATTTGATAAACTAATTACTCCTATTCTGAATTATGGGTCAGAAGTATGGGGCTTCAATCAGGCGAATGACATCGAAAGGGTTCATTTACAATTTTGTAAACGAATTTTGGGAGTGAAAAAGACAACACAAAACGATTTTGTATACGGCGAATTAGGTAGAAAACCTCTGGTTATTATGCGACATTATAATATCATAAAGTATTGGTTAAAAATATTAAATAAAAATGAAAACAAATATGTTAAGAAATTATATGATCTGATGTTATATGATATACATGTGAAACCAAATATAAAGAACTGGGCTTCCTCGGTAAGAGAAATGTTATATCGAATGGGGTTTAATGATATATGGTTAACGCAAGGTGTTGGTAATGTAAAACTGTTTTTATGCATATTTAAACAAAGATTAAATGACAACTTTGTACAAAATTGGAATAGTAGATTAACTGATTCAAGTAGAGCTTTATTTTATAATAATATATGTAGTTTTAGATTTCAGCCATACCTCACATTATGTAATATAACAAAGTTTAGAACTGCTTTGACTAAATTAAGAGTCTCATCTCATAGATTACAAATAGAAGCAGGACGATGGAATAAACCAAACAGAACACCGATAAATGAGAGACAATGTTATGTTTGTAATATTTTAGAAGATGAGTTTCATTTCATGTTAGAATGCCCGTTATACTCCGATCTAAGAAAACAATTTATTAAAAAATACTACTGGAATAGACCGAATATGCATAAAATGGTTTTGTTAATTAATTCAACTTGTACAAAAGAAGTAAGAAACGCCGCCATTTTCATAAATAAAGCCTTTACTAAAAGGAACGAAACTATGTTTGCCAATAATTGAACTATATGTTGTAGAATGTATCACAAATTGGTGTAGCGTTGCTAATAATATGTATGTTTACTTGCATATGTATACCTGGTTGCTAAGCATCTACTTAAAATTATTTACGTGTTCATACAATTAAAAGCTGTTTGAATTATATGCAATCATGTATGTCATGTAAGAATATACATGAATAAGTATCAACAGGTAGTATGTTATGCGGACATGCAAATATATAATTGTCCTTAGTTGAAAAACCTTCTCCTAACAATGAAGAAGTTCATTATACATGTATATTATAATTATTTGCTGTTTGATTTGAAGACTGAGTTTGACTGTCAGCCATATATGTATATGTGTATGTATATCCTCATGGGCGGTTAGCCTATTGGAAATTTGAAAATAAACTATTTATTTATTATTTATTTATTATTTCGCTTTAAGTTATTGTGACTAATTCACTTTAATTGATATTAGACAGAGTACCTTTAAAAGGAAGGAGTCATATTTTGTACATGCAATAGTGAACAGGAGTGAGTGATTTTTCTATTGTTAAGTAGAGAAGATAATTGGGTGTTATATTTTGGTGGTCAGTGTGTGTTGAGAATTGGTGGTGATATGTTGTGCTACTAAGAGTGGGAGTACTTGATGGAATCAATATGAAGATATGATGTATTAGAACTGAGAGCGTCTGGTGAGTTAATTTAAATTATCAGTATTAAGTGAAATGTTGAAATTGTGCTATTTTGTCAATACGGTGGCGTTGATTTTGTCAAATATAAAATCACACAATTTGAGAATATTAAGAAAGGTTTTATTGTTTTATAGGGGAACGTCTCCTCCTTTTTCGTGGTGATGATATAGGTCATAATAAAGTCATCTACAAGGTGATGGTCGGGTGACGTTATAAGATGTAGTATACAGACGGCAGTCAATTGATACAGCGTGTACATGGAAGAGTAGTGATGATATAATAGATTGATGCAGACAGTAGATAGTCTGTACAATGATGTGGTGTATCCTATACATAGAAGAGTGTTGATAGAATCATTGTAATATAGTGTTGATATAGATTGACGTAATCAGTCGATAGTCTGTATAGTGATGTGATATACCATATGCATATTTGATCCGTGATACAATGCATATTATATACTAGTGATGTGGAGTTATACTGCAAGCGGTACAGACAATGATGATATATATATATTCATGTTATATAGAGAGAGATTGTGCGACATGTAGCGTGCAGATAGTGGTTAGCAAACTGAACTGTATTTGTTAATAAAGCATAGTAACAACTACAACAATTAAACATTACATAGATGGACTAAACATAAGAAAGGATATTGCATTATACAGTGTTTGACATATGAGTTAATAATGCCTAGTTGAAATTATTATGATTTAGTATTCAGTGATTGTCTAAACTCCGTGATAGTTCTTTTCTGTCTATTTCAAGCTTTTCTTTCTAACTATCTTCATTTTTATATTATTACTTAATATAATTTGTTTATTAAAAACATCTCTTGTCTGTTTGTACTTTACTGTTCCGATAAACAAATGGATCGATATTTTCAATATCGTCACAATGGTGGCAGCGGTTTAGCAGAGCAATAGAGACAAACAGACTTGTATAGAAATTTGAGATAATATATGTGAACAATTGAAGTACCGGTAAGCAAAATGGCAGAAAAAGTACCAGATTGGTTTGAGAAAATTATAGAAAAAGGAGGAGATGTAGGGGCATGTCTAGCTTACTTAAGAGAACGGTCTGAAAAAGAGGAGTCTTTGAGATTAAAAGAGATTGAACGTGAAGAAAGAGCTGCAGATCGTGCAGAAAAAGCTGCAGAACGCGATGTTGTCGAGAAAGAGAAAGATAGACAATTAAAGATGTTACAATTAGAACATGAGATCAGACTTAAAGAGATAGAGTTAAAATCGAAAGAAATCAATATTTCTACAAGTAAAGTCGCAGCCGTTAAAGCAAAGGTATCATTACCAAAGTTTGCAGAAGGTCACGACATTGAAGTATTTTTAACTTCATTCGAACGGTTAGCAGAATTGCACAAGTGGGACAAATCCGAATGGCCTATTCGTTTAATACCCCAATTAACTGGAAATGCACTAGAAGCGTACTCGCGTATGTCTCTAGATGAGAGTAAATCTTACGATAAAATCAAAAAAGCGATTCTTGAAAGGTATGTGTTGAATCCATTGGAATATCGGACTAAGTTTCGGTATTCAAAACAAAACACAAATGAAACGTTCAAAGAATACGCAATTCGAATAGCAAATTACTTCAGTCATTGGCAGGAAAGCGAACTCGTGAATAACATATACGAAAACGTAGTAGACATGCTCATAAGAGATCAATTAATGACTAATTGCATGCACGACTTGCAAATATACTTACTAGAAAAAGAGCCAAAATCAGTACAAGAGTTGGTTACTTTAGCAAGTGCTTATCAGGTAGCACACAGCGGGAAAGACACAAAGCAACCTATATACCGACCACCTATGTTTAAACATAAGGAAAACACACAACAAAATGAAGAATACCCACCAGGTGCCTTTGGTTATAATACTCCGTCATATAAATCATTTGAAAAGCGCAAATGTTTTCACTGTAGGAGCGAAGACCATTTAATAGCACAATGTCCGTTAAAAGGGAATTTGGACAATGGAACTCATAGTAATGACAAAGCATACAGTTATGGAAAACAGGCAAATGGGTTAATACATTCTCCAACAAAAGTTACAAAGGCTTGTTATATGAGTGAAATACCTGTTTCGTCATATAAATCATTTGAAAAGCGCAAATGTTTTCACGGTAAGAGCGAAGACCATTTAATAGCACAATGTCCGTTAAAAGGGAATTTGGACAATGGAACTCATAGTAAAGACAAAGCATACAGTTATGGAAAACAGGTAAATGGGTTAGTACATTCTCCAAGAAAAGTTACAAAGGTTTGTTATATGAGTGAAATACCTGTTCAAAAGCATGTAATTGGAGTAGGGGAAACAGATCAGCTTACTGATGGGCTTATGTTATCAGAGGGTAAAGTAGGTACAGAGAAGGTGACAATATTAAGAGACACTGGGTGTACAACAATATTTGTAGCTGATAGATTAAAGCATCTGGGTAGGCTGACTGGATGCTATCAAGTAGTAACACTGGCAAATGGAGCAGAATGTCAGTGCCCAGAAGTTGTAATTGATATAGAGACATCATTTATTTCAGGCAATGTAAAAGCATTGGTAATGGACAATCCATTTGCAGAGTTAGTTATAGGAAATATAGGGTATTTGGTCGGTTTAAATTGGATAAGTACCTTTCAAGGAACAGAGACACGAGCTATGAAAACAAATAGGGTTTTCAACGAAGAGATACAAAAAAAAGTAGAGGACGAAATTAGCTTGCAGAAGAAAGTACAAAAGGTAAGTGAAACAACAAATGTTCAGAACACGGATGACTATGAGTATTTGGCTATAAACAGAGCAGAACTGAAAGACAAGCAAAATAAAGATAAATCAATAGACAAAGTCAGATCATACGCAGAAGAGAACCATAACCAGAATGTAGAAGAAATAGAACCTGGAGGTAAGAATTCGTATTTTACATTTCATGACAGAATACTGTACAGAGTATACAATTCAAATGGCCGAGATCCGATTAAACAAAATGTAGTACCAACAAAGTATAGAGGAAGAATGTTTAGCTATAGTCAAATCGGTCATCACATTAAGAGAATACCTCTTGGGAAAGGAATTTAGTATAGAGTCAGACCACTTCCCATTGCAATGATTTAATAAGATGAAAGATCAGAACATGAGGTTAATGAGGTGGAGCTTAATCTAACAAGAATATAGGTTCACAATTACAGGGGAAAAGAATACGATTGCGGACATGTTGTCCAGATGGGTATAAAATTAATGTCAATTTGTGAAAGGTTGAGATATTAAAAGCATATTATCTATCTTAGAGGGGAGGTTTGTGACAAATTCACTTTAATTGATATTAGACAGAGTACCTTTAAAAGGAAGGTGTCATATTTTGTACATGCAATAGTGAACAGGAGTGAGTGATTTTTCTATTGTTAAGTAGAGAAGATAATTGGGTGTTATATTTTGGTGGTCAGTGTGTGTTGATAATTGGTGGTGATATGTTGTGCTACTAAGAGTGGGAGTACTTGATGGAATCAATATGAAGATATGGTGTATTAGAACTGAGGGCGTCTGGTGAGTTAATTTAAATTATCAGTATTAAGTGAAATGTTGAAATTGTGCTATTATGTCAATACGGTGGCGTTGATTTTGTCAAATATAAAATCACACAATTTGAGAATATTAAGAAAGGTTTTATTGTTTTATAGGGGAACGTCTCCTCCTTTTTCGTGGTGATGATATAGGTCATAATAAAGTCATCTACAAGGTGATGGTCGGGTGACGTTATAAGATGTAGTATACAGACGGCAGTCAATTGATACAGCGTGTACATGGAAGAGTAGTGATGATATAATAGATTGATGCAGACAGTAGATAGTCTGTACAATGATGTGGTGTATCCTATACATAGAAGAGTGTTGATAGAATCATTGTAACATAGTGTTGATATAGATTGACGTAATCAGTCGATAGTCTGTATAGTGATGTGATATACCATATGCATATTTGATCCGTGATACAATGCATATTATATACTAGTGATGTGGAGTTATACTGCAAGCGGTACAGACAATGATGATATATATATATTCATGTTATATAGAGAGAGATTGTGCGACATGTAGCGTGCAGATAGTGGTTAGCAAACTGAACTGTATTTGTTAATAAAGCATAGTAACAACTACAACAATTAAACATTACATAGATGGACTAAACATAAGAAAGGATATTGCATTATACAGTGTTTGACATATGAGTTAATAATGCCTAGTTGAAATTATTATGATTTAGTATTCAGTGATTGTCTAAACTCCGTGATAGTTCTTTTCTGTCTATTTCAAGCTTTTCTTTCTAGCTATCTTCATTTTTATATTATTACTAAATATAATTTGTTTATTAAAAACATTACTTGTCTGTTTGTACTTTACTGTTCCGATAAACAAATCGATCGATATTTTCAATATCGTCACAGTTATTTTGTCAGTTTTATATGTAGTTTACATTGCATTGTATGTTATAGCGTCAGTTTTATAGGTACTGTACGCTCTAAGTTATACTGTCAGTTGTAAGCATGCTGTATCATATAAGTTTTAGAGTCAGTTTTATATGTGCTGTACGCTGTATGTTATTCTGTCAGTTGTAAATGTGCTGTAAACTTTAAGTTGTACTGTCTGTTTTATGTCTGCTGTACACTTTAAGTTGTACTGTCAATTTTATATATGCTGTACGCTGCAAGTTATTCTGTAATTTTATATGTGATGTATGGTGTAAGTTATACTGTTAGTTGTATATGTGCTGTACAATGTATGTTATACTGTCAATTTTATATGAGATATACTCCGTTAGTTATACTGTCAGTCTTTTATGTGGTGTGCATTGTAAAAACAAGTATGATAATGGACTGTTGTAAGTTGTACTGTCAGTTTTATGTCTGCTGTACACTTTGGGTGTGCTGTCAGTTTAATATGTTCTGAACGCTGTAAGTTATAATGTAATGTTATATGTGATGTATGGTGTAATTTATACTGTCAGTTGTATATGTGCTTTACAATGTATGTTATGCTGTCAGTTTTATATGTGCTGTACGCTGTAAGTTATACTGTCAGTTGTATATGTGCTATACATGCTAAGTTATACTGTCAAGTGTATATGTACTGTACATTGTAAGTTATACTGGCAGCAGTACGCATTGTATATGTGCAATACGCATGTAACGTATTATGTTAGTTTTAGAGTATGCGGTATCCTGTCAGTTTGGTGCGTACCGAACGGGTTACGTTATACTGTCAGTTGTATATGTGATTTAGAATGTATGTTATACTTTCAATTTTATATGTGCTGTATGCTGTAAGTTATACTGTCAGTTGTATATGTGCTGTACACGCTAAGTTATAATGTCATTTTTTATGTACTGTACGCTGTAAGTTATACTGTCAGTTTTATATTGTAAATTATACTGTCAGTTGTGTATTTGTTGTACAATGTAAGTTATACTGTCAGTTGTATATGTGCTTGACACTGTAAGTTATACTGTTTGTTGTGCAGTTAGTTTTATGTGTGTTGTAAAGTTTAAGTTATACTGTCAGCTTTATATGTGCTTTGCGCTGTAAGCTGTAATGTCGATTTTATTTGCGCTGTAGTAATGTTTTATTTGCGATGAACGCTGTGATTTATACTGTCAGTTTTATATGTTCTGTTTGCCGTAAGTTATACGGTCAGCTTTGTATGTGCTGTATGCTCTAAGTTATAATGCATTTGTATATCTTTTGGACACTATTAGTTATACTGCCAGATTTATATGTGTTGTACGTTGTACGTTATACTCTCAGTTTTATATGTGCTGTACGCTGTAAGCTATACTGTCAATTTGTTTCTTTTCTGTACGCTGTTTTATTTGCTGTAAGTGATAGCGTTTGTTTTACAACTGCTATTCACATGTAATTTATAATGTCAGTTGTATATATGCTGTACAAATATAACGTACAAGCTAATATTCAATAATATTTATTTTCATAATAATATCACATGTATTATATAACCCATATTTAATATTAGGGTATTACAATTAATGTATATAAAGCATGTATATAATAGCATGATGCTGATAATAAATAACAATCACATTACAAATAACATCTTCTTTAGCACGTCTCAATAGTCGAATAGGACATTCTTAAATCACAACACAGAATATAATATTTATTGCTACTGATATCATTAACAGTCTCTGTGAAACTCGCAGAAAGCGCTGGACCACACTCCAACAGCCTTGTCATTGCTGGTACCTGGTGCTGATGACCTTGACCTCATTGGTGACGTCTGTTCACTGTCACTATCGTCTGACTCGAGTGCTTAGGCGATAGAACTGGCCTTTTGCTGGACCTGAAGTTATTAAAATTTGAATAAACGAAGGAACAAGCAAATGAATAACAAATTATATGAAAATAATAACGAAGGTAAGTCAGTAAATAAATGTATTATGTGGAATAAGAGCACAATCAAATAATTTACAGCGAAAATCGCGGTAGCAACACTCTGGTTCTTTGTTATTGATTTCAGAGTTTGTCTCAACGCAATCCTGCTTATACGTAGTTGTGCTAGAAACTAAAACACCAAAATCAATTCTATAACGCATATGAAAATAAAAAAATATGAATAATGTGTAATTACCTGTTGCCATGTCTTGTTCCCGTACTGCGTGTACATCTGACGTACACCCTCACTGACAGACAAGCGGAGAACAAGGTGGAGCTGTTGGGACCGGGAACCTCCCATGGAACAGAGGAGCATCCTCTGGCTTATAGAAGTGTTTTGTTTATCTGAAAACAAGGTCATACGTACATGATTGTACTTTATTAATTCATGATATATTATAACATATATCTATTCGACCAAAACAGACTGAATGAGACGAAACATGAACCATTGCTTTCCATGCAATCCATTTTGCAGAGTAACATGTGCTTTTTATTGTTTACGCGCGAGGTTTAACTAATGCATTTTACGCAGGGTGCCATGTTTATGGTGAACATAACTATTCAGATCAAAAACAAGGTGCCACTACCATATTTTAATGACATATATTGTGTAAGACAGGATATATTATTATAAACAAGAAACAGATCACTGACCTACCGTTTGTTATTGATAATTTGCTTAATTTTGAAAATAACATTTTAAAACCCACACTTAAATATAAAAATTAAAATCTCATTAGTTATTGGAGACTTACCTAGGAGAGACAGCTGTATTTGTGTATTGTCATGGGCAACTATCAGGTCACGGAGTCCTGATGCAGCAGACATAATATCCATGGTGATATATGCAGACGAAAACTAATGTTGTAGTATGTGATATGAAACCAGTAGATTCACAGAAGTGATTGATATGCTACTGATAATTTCAAAGTTAAAAAATTACTTGTACCAACACTTTCGTCAGTCAGGTCATACTTTTAATAACGTAACTGTTCAACCGTTTGAATATATATTTTTTGATAATGATGCTACTAAAAGCTTTAAAATAAAAGCTAGATATATTTCAGAACTTAAGTGGATGAAAAAAGACACCTTATCCACTCGGCCTTAATGACAATATTTATCAAGAAGGAAATATTTCTAAAGATCCTAATATTGACATTTTTTATATATTTTCTATTCGAAAGCGTAAATCTAGGTCTCATGGTCTTAGGCGTAATGGTAACATCAAACGTAAATCGCGTGTAATTATTTCTGTCGCTGATTTACATACTATTTTTAAACAGCCTGGAAAGCACTCTATGCTTTCACGGCTTACCTCTTCGTCTATTTCATCACTAAAATTGATCGACGAGGAAGCCGACACAATTTTCATTCGTACAGATCCCTTGTATAACACTGCTTCCATAGTTCAAAGCTATACACAGCATGTTCTCCGACCCCTTATTGACAAGGAGTCTGATCACGTCAGGCATTTTCTAAAAATACTATATATTAATAAATGTATTGATTTCATTGACATGCCTAGTATTTTTCGAGATACTCATGTAGTTGATTCTATCCCAAAATATTTCAAAAATTCCGAAAGTCCTGTAATTTGTTATAAGTATAAGTATAAAAAGCCTATTATAAATATTATTTTCAACTACAACAAAATAGTTTCTGACCTTGATATAGTACATAATACATAATACTCCTAAGGAATGTGAATGCAACACATCAAAATTTTGCTATGCTTCAGCAGGTCATGTCATCACTGGTAAATTTAATATTATTGATAAACGTATTCGGCATTTGTTTTTGAAAGGTCCTAAATATAGATTACCTTCAACTATTGATTGTAATGCCTGTCGTGCCCAGATCGCTCCATTAAAGAATTTAGTATCAAATGGTGTCGTAGAGAACATGCGGACCCAAACTCACTTTCTACTTGGAAAAAGTCAATTCTTAAAATTTAGATACACGTTTTAACTTTTATAATGCTAACCCCTCTTTACTTCCTCCGAGACCTAGGTTTTCCTTTCGTAATTTAAAGTCGGGAATTCAGGAATTTCATAATAAATTTGTTTTAGTTCCTGCAGATACAGCAGATAATAATGTAATTATTGTTTGACGCCTACATAACGTCAATGTGTTATCTCTGGAACTCGGCTGCACCAATTCGTATACTCCAGTTAATTCTACTGAGGATGATGTTGTTTCCGCACATATCACTCGGTACTTTCAAGGCTGGTGTAAACGATAAGAAAAATAAATTGCCTACTATGAACTGGATCCTTAATTTACCTAAAAATCCATATAAGTCTCGTTTTATTTCGAATTCTAGCGCCTGCACAACAACAAACATCTCCAAAATTTTAACTTCGTGTCTTACTGCCGTTAAAGATCACGTTAAACTATATTGTCATAAAACTTATTAAAACTCTGGGATTAATTTATTTTGGTCTATAAAAAATTCAGGAGACGTTCTTGATATTATTAAAGACAAGCTAATTTCTCTTATTCAAAAAACATTCGCTAGAGAAAATACTACATTTTTGGTATGTAATAATATAAAAGCGTTTTTTATATTATTACTAACGGTAGTTTAGACAATTATACTATGTGGACTTGCTATGAAGTTTGTGAAGCACTCATCTTGTGAAGCGGGGATTTCCTTATTTACACTGTCCTGTTTTAATGGGATGACAGTAGGGTAAGTGTGAGGTTTGGTGCACCCTAGAACCGGTTTAAACCCCCAGTGGCCTACTTTGCCACTGACCGTTCCAAGGCGGTAGCCCTATTGTCAACCCTTTTGTGTTTGTGATGTCGTTTGCATTTATTATTGCTTTTGCCTTCTTGTTTGTCTGTTTGCGTGTTTGTTTCTGTGTTTTGTGGTTGACTGTCCTCCTTGAATGCTACTTTCCCTGTCCGATCTTTTTATATTTCTTTTCCTATTAGATAATATTTTCGTCAGGTATGGAACCACCGTTTATAGACAAATTGTTGGTATCCCTATGGGTACGAACTGTACACCACTTGTCACAGATTTGTTCTTATTTTGCTATGTAAGGGATTTCATGCTGAGTCTTTCACCAGATACCCAGGCAGATGTTATTGAAGCCTTTAATGACACCTCTCGGTATCTGGATGACATATTGAAAATTGGCAACCCTTTCTTTCCAACTATGGTTAAATATATTTATCCTAAAGACCTTCAGCTTAACAAAGCTAATATATCCGATAATAACGCTTCTTTTCTTGATTTAGAACTCTCAATTGAAAATGGTAAAATAATTAGCAAAATCTATGACAAGAGAGATGATTTTAATTTTGACATTGTTAATTATCCCCACTTGGATGAGGATGTTCCCCGAGCAACTTCTTATGGGGTGTATGTGTCTCAACTTATTCGTTTTTCTAGAGCTTGTACTCGAGTTGAGGACTTTAGTATTCCTAATCTTTGTATAACTAAAAATTTACTCAATCAGGGTTACCGTTACCATAAACTTCGTTAAACCTTTGCAAAATTTTATTATCGTAACCCTGATCTTCTTTCCAAATATAAAAGTAATTTAAGGACTCTTCTGCGACAAGGACTATCACAACCTGACTTCTATGGTGATGTGATTTATAAACTTCGTAAGATTCTTGGTCATGATCACTGTCATACTATCTTTGTTAAATTTGTTAAAAAGATTATCAAAAGAGGTTATGACCCTATCATTTTGCAACGTACTGCATGCTTGGTGGTGGACCCTTTTACAGTTCGGCACTATGCTTTCCTCTTTAATTGTACGATGACCGGACATGCTGTGGACACTATGATGACGCCTACCTAAAGCCCATTGGGACGGTGGCGTTTCATGTTTGTCCATGATCTTTCTTGCCATGCCCTTAATGGTCTATTCTCTTACTGTTCTGGCTTCTGCCAAGTCATTGAGTACCTTCATTGTGGCTTTCTAGGCTATTGTTTTTTTGTATTATATTTACACGAGCATATTTGTGTTTTACTTATATTGCCTATTGATGCTGCCTTGTTGGTTAGAGATTAGATCATGGCGGGGATTTCTTTATTTACACTGTCCTGTTTTAATGGGATGACAGTAGGGTAAGTGTGAGGTTTGGTGCTACCTGGAACCGGTTTAAACCCCCAGTGGCCTACTTTGCCACTGACCGTTCCAAGGCGGTAGCCCTATTGTAAACCATTTTGTGTTTGTGTTGTCCTTTGCATTTATTATTGCTTTTGCCTTCTTGTTTGTCTGTTTGAGTGTTTGTTTCTGTTTTTTGTGAGTGACTGTCCTCCTTGAGTGCTACATTCCCTGTCCGATCTTTTTACATTACTTTCACTAATTGGTTTGTCAATTAATTACAAGATAATAAGATGAACTGTTGTACTGATTAATAGAGAAACGAGCCTTAATTGATTTGTTTAAAAAATACATCAAAGAAGATAAAAGGGATGCCTTTTTACTTGATTGGTGCTGATTGATTTTAATTACTGATTAATCACTGGGTTGGATCACCATTGATTGATAGGTCAATGTATTGTCCGTTATTAATAAGACGCAATTTATATGCAATTAATAGAATATGTGAAACACCATCAAACTTTAGTTGGCTAATTCATTATCTGTTAATAAGATGAACAGTATTTGGATTGATTTGTGTTAAGTACATTATTAGAAAGGATGTAAGGACATCAAAGGGTTAGACGTAATATATTGTCTTAATTAAATGATCGGATTACGAATATTGATCACATTGGATTACCTTTATAGTTCTGAATTATTATTTCTCATTTTTCGATATTTGAATTTTATTAATAAGCAAGTCCAAACCATTTTTTAAAAATGGTAATTCTAGTTTAATATCAAAACTCTCGAAACAAATAATATGACTGTCACATGCTATATTTTAAATTAGTGTACGAATAAAAAAGATACATAACGCACGTTATCATAATATGCCTGTAATTGTTGAAAAAATTGTTTCTTTAATTTTCCTTATACTTGTATTAAGTGTTATCTTAAGTTAATTAGATTAGTTTTCATGAAAATGATGTGCATTTGGATTTGTTGTACACCTAATGTAAATGTACAGAAAACAAAAGTATTTATTGCTATATATAATAATGTAAATTGATAACGTTCTGGGGTTTTAAAGGTTTTAAACGCCGGATCTATAAGTCATTGTCTATTGTCTAATTCACTATGTGTTTGATTATGCTTGTAATTTATATATTTGACTCAGCTACTATAATGCATTCATTAACGTGATATTTAGTAACAGGTCAAGGTAACAGTAAACAAGATCTTGAAAACGGGTTTAGGAAAATATAACATGTTCATCAGTTGGCTATAGTCTTACGAACGTGTCAGTTTCATGAGTGCTGTTTGCGTGTTATTTATACTGTCAATTTCAAGTAAGCTGTACCCTTTAAGTTATAATATCACTTTTAAGTGTGCTGTACACGGTACACTAAACTGTCTTTTTCATATGTGCTGTACGCTGTAAGTTATAATGTAAATTTTATATGTGCTGTGCACTGTAAGTTAAATTGTCAGTTGTATATGTGCTGAATACTGTAATTTACACTGTCAGTTTTATATGTGTTGTACAATGTAAGTTATACAGTCAGTTGTATATTTGCTGCACACTGTAAGTTGTGCTGTCAGTTTTATGTGTGCTGTACGCTGTAAGTTTTACTGTCAGTTTTATATATGCAGTACGCTGAAATGTATACAGTAATATTATACGTGCTGTACGCTGTAAGTTATACTGTAAATTGTATATGTGCTGTACGTTGTAAGTTATACTGTAAGTTTTATATGTGCTGAGGACTTTAAGTTAAATTGTCAATGGTATATGTTCTGAACACTGTAATTTATACTATCAGTTTTATATGTGATTTACGCTGTAAGTTATACTGTCAGTTATATGTGCTGTACACTGTTAGTTATACTGTATGTTGTATATCCGCTGTACACGCTAAGTTATACTGTCATTTGTTATGTACTGTACGCTGTAAGTTATACTGTCAGTTGTATATTGTAAATTATAATGTCAGTTGTGTATTTGTTGTTAATTAAGACCATTTACGCTTAATATAACATGCTCATCAGTTGGCTATAGTCATACGAACGTGTCAGTTTCATGAGTGCTGTTTGCATGTTATTTATACTGTCAATTTCAAATAAGCTGTACCCTTTAAGTTATAATATCACTTTTAAGTGTGCTGTACACGGTACACTAAACTGTCTTTTTCATATGTGCTGTACGCTGTTAGTTATAATGTAAATTTTATATGTGCTGTGCACTGTAAGTTAAATTGTCAGTTGTAATTGTGCTGAATACTGTAATTTACACTGTCAGTTTTATATGTGTTGTACACTGTAAATTATACAGTCAGTTGTATATTTGCTTTACACTGTAAGTTGTACTGTCAGTTTTATGTGTGCTGTACGCTGTAAGCTGTACTGTCAGTTTTATATATGCAGTACGCTGAAATTTATACAGTAATATTATACGTGCTGTACGCTGTAAGTTATACTGTAATTTTTATATGTGCTGTACGCTGTAAGTTATACTTTCAGTTTTATATGTGCTGAGCACTGTACGTTAAATTGTCAGTGGTATATGTTCTGAACACTGTAATTTATACTTTCAGTTTTATATGTTCTGTACGTTGAAAATAATACTGTCAGTTTAATATGTGATTTACGCTGTAAGATATACTGCCAGTTGTATATGTGCTGCACACTGTTAGTTATACTGTATGTTGTATATGCGATGTACACGCTAAGTTATACTGTAATTTTTTATGTACTGTACGCTGTAAGTTATACTGTCAGCTTTATATTGTAACGTATACTGTCAGATGTATATTTGTTGTACAATGTAAGTTATACTGTCAGTTTTATATGTGCTTGACACTGTTAGTTATACTGTTAGTTGTATATGAGCTGTACACTGTTAGTTATACTGTATGTTGTATATCCGCTGTACACGCTAAGTTATACTGTCATTTTTTATGTACTGTACGCTATAAGTTATACTGTCAGTTTTATATTGTAAATTATACTGTCAGTTGTGTATTTGTTGTACAATGTAAGTTATACTGTCAGTTGTATATGTGCTTGACACGGTAAGAAATATAAAAAGATCGGACAGGGAAAGAAGCATTCAAGGAGGACAGTCAACCACAAAACAAAAAACAAACACGTAAACAGACAAACACTGGGGGTGTTTAAACCGGTTCTAGGGTGCACCAAACCTCACACTTACCCTACTTCATCCCATTAAAACAGGACAGTGTAAATAAAGAAATACCCGCCATGATCTAATCTCTTACCAACAAGGCAGCATCAATAGGCAATATAAGTAAAACACAAATGTAAGTCATACTGTTAGTTGTATATGAGCTGTACACTATAAGTTATACTGTTAGTTGTGCTGTTAGTTTTATGTGTGTTGTACAGTTTAAGTTATACTGTCTGCTTTATATGTGCTTTGCGCTGTTAGTTGTAATGTCGATTTTATTTGCGCTGTACGTTGTAATTTATATTGTCAAACCGTTTGTGTTTTTTTGGTCTTTTATTCATCTTAAAAGTTGTTCTTTGTTTCTGTGAGTGTTTGTGGTTGACTGTCGTCTTTGAATACTACTTTTCCTGTTCGATTTCTATATCTATTTTGATGTGTGCTGTATGCTGTAAAATGTACTGTCAGTTTTATAGGTGCTGTGCGCTGTAAATTGTACTGTAAGTTTTATTTGCGATGAACGCTGTGATTTATACTGTCAGTTTTATATGTTCTGTATGCCGTAAGTTATACTGTCAGCTTTGTATGTGCTGTATGCTCTAAGTTATAATGCATTTGTATATCTTCTGGACACTATAATACTGCCAGATTGATGTGTTGTACGTTGTACGTTATACTCTCAGTTTTATAAGTGCTGTACGCTGTAAGCTATACTGTCAGTTAGTTTCTTTTCTGTACGCTGTTTTATTTGCTATAAGTGATAACGTCTGTTTTACAACTGCTATTCACATGTAATTTACAACTGATATTCACATGTAGTTTATAATGTCAGTTGTATATATGCTGTAAATATATGTAATTTATAATGTCAGTTTTATATGTGCTGCGAGTTATTCTGTCAATAATATTTGTGCTGTAAACATGTAGGTGACCCTCCGTTGTATGTGCATTTAAATGATGCAGTTAGTTTTATATGTCCAGTAAGCATTGTATATGTGCAGTACGCATGTAACGTATTACGTTAGTTTTAGAGTATGCGGTATCCTGTAAGTTAAATGTCAGTCTGGTGTGTACCGAACGGTTTGTTATACTGTCAGTTGTATGTGTACTGAAGTCATATAAGGTAATAAAAACAGTTAATGTGTATTCTATATATGTAAGTTATACTATCGTTTTATATGTTCAGTAGGTGGGGTGTAACTGAAATTCTTCTGGTGGCTATTTTTAGTACACAATACTGAATAAGTGTGCTTTACAACATCAATCTTCAACAAATAGCTATTTGTAAATATAACGTACAAGCTAATATTCAATAATATTTATTTTACATCTGTTCACACTAGTATATGCATTATACATATGTTCACACTAGTATTTACATTATACATATGTTCACACTAGTATATACATTATGCATCTGTTCACACTAGTATATGCATTATACATCTGTTCACGCTAGTATATACATTATACATCTGTTCGAACTAGCAAATAAAGTATACATCTGTTCATACTAGTATATACATTATACATCTGTTCACACTAGTATATACATTATACATCTGTTCACACTTGTAAGTACGTTATACATATGTTCACACTAGTATATACATTATACATATGTTCATACTTGTAAGTACGTTATACATATGTTCACACTAGTATATACATTATACATATGTTCACACTTGTATGTACATTATACATATATTCACACTGGTATACACATTATACATTTGTTCATATTTGTATGTACATTATACATATATTCACACTGGTATATACATTATACATATGTTCACACTTGTATGTACATTATACATATATTCACACTGGTATATACATTATACATATATTCACACTGGTATATACATTATACATATATTCACACTGGTATATACATTATACATATGTTCACACTTGTATGTACATTATACATATATTCACACTGGTATATACATTATACACTTGTTCATACTTGTATGTACATTATACATATATTCACAATGGTATATACAATATACATATGTTCACACTTGTATGTAAATTATACATATATTCACACTGGTATATACATTATACATATGTTCACACTTGTATGTACATTATATATATGTTCACACTGGTATATACATTATACATATATTCACACTGGTATATTCATTATACATATGTTCACACTGGTATGTACATTATACATATGTTCACACTGGTATATACATTATACATATGTTCACACTTGTATGTACATTATACATATATTCACACTGGTATATACATTATACATTTGTTCACACTTGTATGTACATTATACATATATTTACACTGGTATATACATAATACATATGTTCACACTAGTATATACATTATACATATATTCACACTGTTATATACATTATACATATATTCACACTGGTATATACATTGAACATATGTTCACACTGGTATATACATTATACATATGTTCATACTTGTATGTACATTATACATATATTCACACTGGTATATACATTATACATATGTTCACACTTGTAAGTACATTATACATCTGTTCATACTTGTATGTACATTATACATATATTCACAGCAGTATATACAAAAGACATATGTATACAGTCATCTATATATTATACTACTGTATTTGTATTAATATTCCATTACTGTTGTAGAGATGTGATAGAATAGTTTATTTCATACAAAAGGCCATAGGCCCATGAGTACACAAATGCTTATTTAACAATATACATAATATCAATAGGTGGAATTGAATTGAATTGGGGTTTTAAGGCGCACCAACACATGAAAAGGTTATATGGCGTCTAACAGGCATGAACATGCCATGCTCACCTTCCATGTACATCGAGATAACATATGGAAAATGGGCCTAGAACCTTCTCACCCTGAACTGCAGAGTTGCTGCAAATTCTATCTAAGAAACCCCATTTACGCTGGAGCCACGCTATTGTTTTTCTGCCACTGCTCTTTTGATGCGAGCGAGATAGCACCTGAAACAATGCAGGGATCATGATGAAGACCTTTAATGAACATGAACAAAAAATGTTAAAATGAACATGAATTTGGGGGATTCTACCCCTCTGCCTATCCCTCCAAAGGGATCTGCAGTGGCCCTATTCATTGCCCCGTGACCAAACGTGGGCCCCCGGGAACCACACGGGGCATCAATAGGTAGTGATACAATATACATAGTTCCTATTATCAAGTGATTAAGCATGGTTCAACTGAAGTGTACTTGTTATAGCAATGAAATGAATTGGGTTTTAAGGCGCACCAACACATGAAAAGGTTATATGGTGCCTAAAAGGCATGAACATGCCAGGCTTCCATGTACAACGAGAAAACATATGGAAAATGGGCCTAGAACCTTCTCACCCTGAATTGCAGAGTTGCTGCAAATTCTATCGTAGAAACTCCATTTACGCTGGAGTCACGTTTGTTGTTTTTCTGCCCCTGCTCTTTAGATGTGAGCGAGATGGCACCTGAAACAATGCAGGGATCATGATGAAGACCTTTAATGAACATGGACAAAAAATTATAAAATGAACATGATTTTGGGGAGATTCTACCCCTCCGCCTACCCCTCCAAAGGGATCTGCAGTGGCCCTATTATTTGCCCCGTGACCAAACGGGGGCTCCCGGGAACCACACGGGGCGTTATAGCAATGAAGTATTCATATACTCCTATCAAATGTAGGTATATACATAGAAATACGAACTAAATATGATTTTAGAATTTGAGTTGACGAAGAGAATCTTATGTATTATTATACAATAACTCATTACGTAATTTAAAAATTTCAAAAACATGCATGGCAAGGTTTCTTTCTATATGTACATGAGTTCAGTAAACTTCAGAATATTAGGATGCTTCCAGTAGTATGGTTTGATATATTTTAAACACAGTTCTTTGTACATTGTGCATTCAAATAAGAAATGGAATTCATACTCGAAAATGTTACATAACTGACAATGTGATATACATTTACATTTAAACCTCGTATTTCAGTGTCCAAATCACTTTGTATAATTTGATAAAAGGTTACGATATTGCAAATCCTATCAAAAAGTTAATATTATAGGTTATTGAATTTGTATGACTATTTATTTCTTTGAATGAGTTGTTTTGGCAAATGACGATGAGCTTGCAATATTTTCGTATTCGATCGATATGACATGAAAACCATCATGTCGTTGTAATGTTGACACTAGGGACAATGTTGTTCCTTTTAAAGACTTTACATTTGACAGTAGCTTATTATCGACGTTCAATATCGCTCCTTATCAACGGTTTGTATCGTAGAATACTGATGCAGAGTAAAAGGACAACCTGAAACTACACAATAACAAGAGGTCAATGATCTAGAAGCTCTACTGATAGATTTGGATAGCTAGATCAGCATTTCTGTGAAGTTTCATAAAACCAGTCATGTAGTTTCAGAGGAGTAGTCGCTACAATATTTTAGTATATAACTCTATGTTAACAAAGATGGCCGCTGGCAGCCATGTTTAATGTTGAATCAAAAATAATGTTCAACAATGTCCAACGTCATGTCATGCTGATCATTTTAGAGAAAGTCCCATATCAATATCACTTATAGTTTTCAAGAAGCAGTTTCCACAAATTTATTTTTTAAAAATCTTGAATTTCCGTCAGACCTGAAATTTTGCTAAGATCAACTATGGCCATGTTTGACATCCAAATCAAAATGAACATTAGTTAGGACCAACTACATGTCATGGCACTCATTTTGGTAAAGGTTTGAATTTTCGACCGACCTGGATTTTTTCTAGGATCAACTAGACATCAACAGAAACCTTCCTGTGAAGTTCCATGAAAATCCGTTAGGTAGTTTCAGAGGAGTAGTCGCTACAAGTTTTCCTACATACCTCTATGTAAACAAACATGGCCAGTGGCAGCCATGTTTGACATGGAATTGAAATGAATCTTTGTTAGGACCAAGTACATGTCGCAACAGTAATTTTGTAGTCGCCACAATGTCGCATATTTAAAATCTATTTTTAGCAGTGGCAGCCATCTTGAATTTCCTACCACCCTGAATATTTGCTAGTATCAACTAGATATTAAGAGCATCATTCCTGTCAAGTTCCATGAAATTCCATCTCGTAGTTTCAAGGCGTAGTTGCCTCGAGCTTTTCTTATATAACTCTATGTAAACAAAGATGGCCGCTGGCAGCCATGTTTGAAATCCAATCAAAATGAACTTTGGTAATGACCAATTACATGTCGTGCCATTCATTTTGGTAAAAGTTTCAAATCAATACCACTTACGGGTTTTGTGAAGTTGTCACCACAAAATCTCATTTAAAAATCTATTTTTTGACGGCCATATTGAATTTCCGGCCGACCTCAACTTTTGCTAGACTCAACTGACAAGAGCAACCATCCTGTGAAGTTTCATGAAAATATGTCAAGTAGTTTCAGAGAAGTAGTCGCCACAACGTTTTCCTATATACCTCTATGTAAACAAAGAAGGCAGCTGGCGGCCATGTTTGACATCGAATCAAAATGAATCTTGCTAAGGACCAAGTACATGTCGAACTAGTCATTTTGGTAAAGATTCCAATTCAATATCACTTACGCTTATTGAGCAGTAGTCGACACAAAGTCGCATTTTTTTAAAATCAATTTTTACCAGTGGTGGCCATCTTGAATTTCCTACCGATCTAAACACATTTTGCTAGGATCAACTAGACATGAAGACCAACATTCCTGTCAAGTTTCATGAAATAGTAATTTCAGAGGAGTAGTCGCCATAAGTTTTTCATATATAACTCTACGTAAACAAAGATGGCCACTGACGGCATTGTTTGACATCCAATCAATATGAACATTAGTTAGAATCCACTACATGTCATGCCAGTCATTTTGGTAAAGGTTCCAAATCAATATCGCTTATGGTTTTTGATAAGTAGTCGCCACAATATTGCAACTTTAAAATCTATATTTAGCCTTGGCGGTCATTGAATTTTCGGCTAACCTGAATTTTGCTAGGATCAACTAGACATCAAGAGCAACATTCCTGTGAAGTTTCATGAAAATTCGTCAAGTTGTTTCAGAGGAGCAGTCGCCACAAGTTTTTCAAATATAACTCTGTGTAAACCAAGATGGCCACTGGCGGCCATGTTTGACATCCAGTCACAATGAACATTGGTTAGGATCAACTACATGTCATGCCAGTCATTTTGGTAAAGGTTCCAGATCAATATCACTAACGGGTTTTGAGTAGTCGCCACAAAATCGGATTTTTAAAAATCTATTTTTAGTCCTGGCGGCCATCTTGAATTTCCGGCCGACCTGAATATTTGCTAGAATCAACCTGACTTCAAGAGCTACATTCCTGTGAAAATCCGAACAGTAGTTTTAGAATAGTATTCGCACAAAAAAAAGTGTACAGACGGACGCAGACGGACGGACGACGCACCACAGCATAAGATCAGTCGAGCTAAAAAACAACAGGACCATTTTTGGCTAAAAAAGTCATCTTACTGGGTAGACTTCAACGTTTTTTCGTCAGTGTGTTTCTTGAGACATTGTCGAAGGCTGAATTACTTACTGTCACAAATCGTTTCTCTCCAGTGTGCTTAAGCATGTGGCGTTTGAACGTTAAAGACAAAGCAACTTTATTCTTCCATGCCAGACATTAATATATTTTTTCTCACAAGTATGTATATCCATATACGTCCTGATCGACAATCTATGTGAGAATGCATTGTCACATGCTGCACATTTGTTTCTTAAAAGTACCTCTATGTATGCATGTCTAGACTAGTAGTCATATTCTGAACACTTGAACGGCTTCTCATACCAAATGTCTTTTGAGAGACCCTCTATCATAATTATGTCAATGTCATGTCATATTGTGAACTCTTGATCGGTTTTCCACCAGTGTGTATAATGATATACGCGTATCCGTGGCCGAAGGGTTAACAACGTTGAGTTGTGAACCTTTTTGCCTGTCACCGCTGCGGGTTCGAATCCAACTGGGAGCTCGACTTGTTTGTTAGGAAGTGTCTATTCTTACAGATGGCGGGAGGTGTACAGTACTGGTTATACCCAGGAAAGGTGGGTGGTCTGACTGCACCACAAAACAATCGACCATCATGTAACCTTACATGTGTTGAAAATGACGTAAAACACCATACAAACAAACAAAAGCCTTGAGAGACTCTGACAGTATGTACAGTTGGACGGCTACTCGCCAGTGTGTATCCGCATATGTGTTTTGAGAGCCTCTTTATGTCTGAAGGCCTTATCACATTCTGTACATTTGAATGGCTTCTCGCCAGTGTGTATAAGCATATGTCTTTTGAGAGACCCTCTATGTGGGAAGGCCTCGTCACATTCCGTACACTTGAACGGCTTCTCGCCAGTGTGTATACGCATGTGTTCATTCAAGGTACCCTTTTCTCTGAAAGACTTGCCACATACTGTACACTCTAACGGTTTTTCTTCAGTGTGTATTAGCATGTGGTTTTTAAGATGGGTGGAGTCGGAGAATTCTTTACTGCACATGCCACACATATATGGTGTCGTGCCTGTATGCGTGCGCATGCGTATTTTATAACGGTCCGCCTGTATAAATCCCCTACTGTTGGACGGCTTCTCGACAGTGTGTATCCGCATATGTTTTTTGAGAGTCTCTCTATGTCTGAACGCCTTATCACATGCTGTACATTTAAACGGCTTCTCGCCAGTGTGTATAAGCATATGTCTCTTGAGAGACCCTCTGTGTGTGAAGGCCTCGTCACATTCCGTACACTTGAATGGCTTCTCGCCAGTGTGTATATGCATGTGTTCATTCAAGGTACCATTTTCTCTGAAAGACTTGCCACATACCGTACACATTAACGGCTTTTCTTCAGTGTGTATAAGCATGTGCTTTTTAAGAATGTTTGAGTCGGTGAATTCTTTACTGCACATGCTACACATATGGCGTCTCGCCTGTCTGTGTGCTCATGTGTATTTTATAATTGGACTGTATAAATTCCATGCTACATCTAAATGGTGTCTCTCGTGTGTCTATGCGCATGTGTGTCCTAAGTGTATCTGTCTGCATAAATCCTTTACTGCACACGCTACACTTAAATGTCTTGCCAGTGTGTATCCGCATATGTTTTTTGAGAGTCTCTCTATGTCTGAAGACCTTGTCACATTCTGTACATTTGAAAGGCTTCTCGCCAGTGTGTATACGCAAATGTATCTTGAGAGACCCCCTATGTGTGAAGGCCTGGTCATATTCCGTACACTTGAATGGCTTCTCGCCAGTGTGTATACGCATGTGTTCATTCAAGGTACCCTTTTCTCTGAAAGACTTGCCACATACCGTACACATTAACGGCTTTTCTTCAGTGTGTATAAGCATGTGCTTTTTAAGAATGTTTGAGTCGGTGAATTCTTTACTGCACATGCTACACATATATGGTGTCTCGCTTGGATGTGTGCGCATGTGTCTTTTATAATGGTCCGACCGTATAAAACCCTTACTGCACACGCTACACTTAAAAGTTCTCACGCCTTTATGTACATGTATGTGTATATGTCTTTTATAATTTCCTGACTGGGTAAATCCTTTATTGCAGAAGCTACATCTAAATGGTGTCTCTCCAGTGTGTACGCGCATGTGTCTCCCAAGAGCAGCTGACTGTAAAAATCCTTTATAGCACACGCTACACTTATATGGTGTCTCGCCTGTATGTATGAACATATGTCTGTTAAGACTTCTTGAATGTGTAAACTCTGTGCCGCACATCCTGCATCTAAACTTTGTCTGTTCGGTATATATATCCATCTGTATTTTGCCTGTTGAAATGTCGCCTTAATTTTGAGTCTGAAATAAAATAAATTGCCTACTCAAATTGATATTTTGTGACATTTCATGGTAATTATTTATGTCTTAATCGTCGGCTGATCAATTTTTAATATAAAATATAAATAATTGTATTATATAAATAATTTTGCATTGTTATGCAGACTTTTTAGATTTTATTGGCATAAGCACGTGCCAAACCTATTAAACTACAAGACTAGTCTCACCGTCATTCGCAACATCTCGATAACTTCTTCGAAGCATATCTCGAATGTATCTAGTTCTCCATCATGTCCATAGTGGTTACGTCATACTACCATCACTCGCCTTAGATTCCCACAATAAAGGAATTTGCATTTAAGATCAAAGTTATCATCAAAGTTTTGCAAGGTAATTTCGCAGATTGCTCCATCTGTAGTAAATATCTGCATGAAATGTTATTAGGTCTGTGAAAATATCAAGATTCTGAACATACCGATCCGTCGATATACCCACGAGGTATGATTCCTCGACTGGATTGGCCGAGCTTTCACGAATTCTCTCACTGTATGCTAGAAAAAAAAAATATAATGAGTACCTACATCACTAATGAATCAGCCGGATTGATACAATACTAATTGAATTGAACTGAAGTTATTCGAAGCCGCACTGGAGAGCGAGAGAGGGAAAGGATACATAAGAATCTTGCACCAATGAAATACGTAAGAACCTTTTTCAAAATTCAATACATTTTCGTTTTGTATCAATTTGTTTTAAGTTTGATATCAGAGGGCCCCTAGGCATTTTTTATAGCAACCAGGCGCTACTCTTTTGGGAAATACTATATATCGGCTAATAGTCTTAAGAGTTATGCCCCTGACTTAATTTAAAATGCTATATTTTGACTTGGTAAACACTCTAGCACCTTCACTTTGGATCTGATCTTTACCAAACCGTCAGTAACTTCAGTTAGGAATGAGATATTAGAACGAAACTTGCTGTGTAGGTAGCTCATGTAAAAGGAAGTGTGGGATTGAATTTGAGCTCACAGTGGTCAAGGTCACTGTTATTAAAAATAGAAAAACTGCTTTCCGCTCAATAACTTCAATAAGGAATGAGATTTTGGAACTTAATGTGAATGTAGCTTATATAGAAAGGACGCGTGGAATTGCATTTGAGGTCACCGGGGTCAAGGTCCTGTTACTAAAATACGGAAAAATGGTTTCCGCTCAATCACTTCAGTTAGGCATGAGCTATTGAAACGAAACTTTCTGTGTACGTAGCTTTCATAAAAAAGACGCTTTGGACTGCATGGAGGTCACCGACGTCAAGGTTAATGTCGATTTTACTAAAAATAGAAAACAACGGTAGTGAAAAACGGGTGTATAACAACTTCATTTTCAGCTTACCGGTACCGTAATAGCATCTCAAATGGAAAACCTGGTTTTCGTGGAATTTCCACGTTTGTTGTTGTTGTTGTTGTTTTAAACTTGTTTCATTGGTTCTGATAATTGTTATGTGTCCTTTTTACTTATTTGTTTTGCTCAATCTGTCATGAACTCTCAAACATCCCATGAACACATTTAATAACAATAAAAACAATTATGTAATTTAATTTTATATAAATCTATCGTATAAGGGAACCTGTGTTATTCTTAAAACGTCGCTTATAATTATGTAAGAATGGTGTTTATATTTTCAGGATATTTCAACAGGATGAGTCCATGTTCGATGAAAACATTAGCAAATAAATACATTTACTGTTTTTTTTTGCTATTTTTTCAAATCTCGGTGGGTTAGGACCACTGACACCCCTTCTAAATCCGCCAGTGCATTGTAACTTGGATTAAAAAGGACCCCAAAATAAAATCGAATTAACCCGAATATCGAGAAAAAAGCGATATCGAAATTTCGAGTTTCAACTGTACTAGGTTAACGTCTAATTATAATATATCGCTAGCGTACACTTCTGAATTGTCTATTAATGTAAAATATACTAATCGTCAAACTACATTACGAAAATGGTTGAACAATCACAATTTGTTGTTTCAAACACAATCATAATACAAAATAATAAAAAAACAGAAGACACTTCATGTTTCGACATATGCTCATAAATAGTAACAATCAAGTTCGGCAAAGGAGATGAAGTACCCATTGTAGCAATGATAAAGTTTTACATTAAACTAGAATTACAGTTTCTTCCGATGCAAATCACAATTTCAAAAAATATTATAATTTCACGTGTACTTCGTGACTGATATGTTTTGTTTTTCTTTGACTGATGGGGCGTCCGTGGCCGAGTGGTAAGAGTCTCTGACTTGAAATCACTTGCCCCTCACCGCTGTAGGTTCGATCCCTCAGGGGCCTAGGAATCTTTATGTGAGGAAGCTTTCCAGCTGGCTTGCGCAACGTCGGTGGTTTTATCCAGGTGCCCGTCCGTGCACGAAAATTGTCCTATGAGGCACCTGGGGTCTCCCTCCACCAGTGGAAGCTCGCCATATGACCTTAGCTGTTGGTGTGACTATAAAATCCAATTCAATTCAATTATTTTGACGGATGAACTATATATACTGAAGTGAAAAAGAAACGCAACTCGGGAATTTCCGCTATATATTGTATATACTGCACACTTAATTCCACATACTATTTCAAAGAAATCCCAAGATGTTTTGTAAAAGAAATGTTGCTGTTAGTTAGAGAAAGGACACAACTGCGATGCTGTAGACGTTGTAATCACAGTACACTTTGTAACAAGAACTTCATAAATGTTGAAGTTCCTCTTTGACAAATCGAGCCTTTGCAGTACTGCATTTAATTTAAAGAGTTTGCACAATTTTGCATCCTAAGTTTGCTCACTTGCTTGAGCCAAACGCGCATGCTGCCAATAATGAAACTTTGAAGGAATACTATTTGCTGTGTGATGTGTTGTTTAGACTTTTTTCCGAAAGGAAAGGTCTGACGTAGCCATGTACCATTCGGTTAACAGCAGCATATTGAACATACAATATATAGCAAATTTTCCCCGTGTTGCGTTTCTTTTTCGGTTCAGTATAGTAACGATAAGAATTAGTGAACATGATCAAAACATATGTGTGTTGTATGTATAGGCAATAACACCACAAAATCATTTAATTCATACATAGAAAGGTTTTTCATTATTCTGTCAATTATAGATAGAAACAATGTCGGAAGTGTGTGAACTGTCCATTTCTGGGCGAAGTTTAGAGAAAACGTTGTTTCTCTTCTGATATTGCCTTTGTTTTACATTACAACAATTTATGTCATAGCACGTCACATGATTCTCAATCCTGAAGTTTAACTCCTAATATATCCAAAAGAATGTTGTTACGCACATACCTTTTTAAAAGATTCATTTATCTTATTTAAGTTAAAGGGACTGATGGCGATCTGAAAGCTTAAAGACATATTTCGAGCCTATTGTATTTGGGGGTTGGGGGTGGGGTGGGGGATGGGAATTTCTATAGGTAACTGTAAATCGCTGTTAGCCATGCAATTTCATGAGCAAAGTGTGATATTCAATTTTTCTTCAGATTATGAGGCCCACCCAATAAAGCATTTGTGACCAGTACACATAATAACACATTAAAGAATGTTGTATATTTACTGTGTTGTGCTCTGATTTTTGGTCTAAAAACAATTAAGAAATACCAGATAAGTTTTGTATTCAAAAGCTAAATTATGAACATATATTTCTTCATTAAAGTAAATTACAAAGTGTTGTCCGGCTATTCTTACCCCCAATATAGCAATGCTCTACAAATAAAAAAACTAAGAGCGGGCGGTCAATTTATATACCTGAGTCGATCAGCCATGAAGCGTGCTGGCTGTAGCTTTTCATGCTTTTTTCAACGACCCAAGTAGCGTTGGGAAATGTGTCTTTAATGGCTGTCAATCCAAATATGAATAAATCATGTTCACTAAACTAGGTAATTATTATATGTCAGTTAATTCTCAAAACCTTTTTTACTTATAGCTATGGATATTGATTGATATTACAAACATTAGTATGCTGGTATGTTCATATGTTTTTAGATTATGTCAATACGTTTTCAGTCCTTATTAGTGGAAAATAGACGAGTTATTTTGTGTAAAACTTACGGAGGTTTAGGCAAGACAGCACAATTTAAACACGTTCAAGCCAAACTCGCCCCTTTGCAGATAGTTCCTTTTGTTTGTTTAGCACGATACCGAATTAAGATTCTATAACCACTTGAGAGCACTTGTAAGTTTGAAATATCAAAGATTAAAGCTCTGCCTCTTGTAGTTTCGGAGAAGATTTTTTAAAGTTTTCCATATGTAAGTCTATGTAAAACATGTGACACTGGGGGAGGGGCCAAATTTGACCCCAGGGTCGCCATTGGAACGAACTTGGTAGAGGACCACAAGCTGATGTTAAATGCAAAATATTAAACATCTGGCTTTTGGTTTAAACATATTTTATTTCTAATTCTCATTATTATTAACAGCATGGAATCTGTACACAATAGCAGAAAAAGGATTAGAACGGAAAGTAAAATACTTATGTTGTTCTTTTTCCTATGTATGGTATTAATTGTACACAGTCGATGGCATTATAAACAGTAGTTAGTCTGATACGTTAATGAATGAAATATTAAAGGAATATATTTGGAAATTATAATTCTTGTGTGTGTGTGTGTGTGTGTGTGTGTGTGGGGGGGGGGGGGGGGGAGGGGGGTGGGGGGGGGGAGGGGGGGGGGGGGGGGGGGGGGGGGGGAATAATTCTTAGCAAACATAATAAGATGTAGTAGCACATTAAATAATAATAGAAAATGAAATAAACAGAACAACAAAATGGAACAAAATTAATAAAAACAGAACTTGAGAGATTCATCATTCAAATAGGCGAACATGAATGAAATATAAAGGAATGTGTGTGTGGGGGGAAGGGGGGGGGGGGGGGGAGGAAAGAGGAAGAGACCGATCTACAAGTTAAAACGTCTTGAGTTTTTAATATAATTATGAACTGCGTCAAAAATACGAATATGATACATTTTTGATCTCCAAAAGAGCAGTGTTTTTCAATTTAATATTTGGTAAACCGTGGTAATGAATCATGCAGAACGTTTCTTGTATCGCTGTACTTAATGCAATGGAAGAAGTAGTTTTCAGCGTTTTCTACACGACCACAGGAACAAATGGGCTAAATCAACCATTGTTTTTGGAAAACAGATCATTGTTAAGGGAGCTGCAGATTAGTACGTAGTGTCTTTGTGCAATATCTGAAGGTTTCTTTTTCCGAAACTGGTAGTGAGTTTTGGAATTGTAATTATTTTTGACTGTTTCAGTGAATATTTGAATGAACAAACTGTTTTTGGTCTTGTCAGGAGTCTTTCACTTAGCTCATTTCCCATCACGAATGACGGAGTGGGAGAAAATAGTTATAGTAGTAGGTTTGTTCGAGCATTGATAGTTTGGGATAACTATGGAGTATTACGTAAGTTATACCTGGACGAATTACCTACTAACAGGTGGAACAAGTTGCTGAGGCCTGTCTCCGAGAGTGTCCCAACCAGTTTCTGTGTAGAGGTTTTCAATGGAAATCAGTGTCGTTGCTCCGGTTACTATACGAGCAGCCTCAATTTTGTATTTTGTCTAAACTCATAGTTTTTCATATTGTGTGCAGTTATCGAACAGTACATCACCGTATTCTAAAATAGGTCTGATAAAGGAAGTATAAATAGTTTCTAATGACACTCTATTAAGCGTGTACTTTAGTTTGCGTGTACTTTAGTTTTCTCATAATGTTAAATCTCAGCCATGCTTTTGATTGAATGTATTGAATGTGTTTGTGCCAGGATAAATCATTGATAGGAAAATGCCGAGGTGCTTGTGGTCCCCAACTTCAGTTATCACTTTGTTATACATAAATACCGGAGGGTGGTTAATACAATTGACTTTTCGCGAAATGCGAAGTGATTCGGTTTTGGGTGGGTTAAATTTAACAAGCCATCTATCTGCCCATGCCGAAATTTTTCAATAGGTCGGAATTAAGTGTATTTGCAGCAGCAATTGGATTATCAACTACAATGAATAGACCTGTAGCATCTGCAAAAAGGCGAATATTTGAATTGATGTCTGTAACAGTATCAATTTAATGTAGAAAAGGAATAAAAGTGATCCTAGGATAGAGCCTTGGGGGACACCGGCTTTAATTTTATTCCAGTCAGTTTGAAACATCTGGTAGAAACAACGCGTTGTTTTCTATCACTAAGATAATTCTCAAGCCATTTTAAAAGCTTTCCAGTGATACCAGCGGCCTTTAGTTTAACTAAGAGTCCCTTGTACCAAACGCGATCAAAGGCTCTGCTAATGTCACAGAAAATAGCCCGAATTTCCTTTCCAGAATCCAGGGATTGGCAGAAAATAGTTTTATACAGGTATGCAAGTTGGTTAATTGTAGAGTCACCTGGAACAAATCCAGACTGCAGTGCAGTTAAAAATGTTAATTGTTTGAAAAAAATAAAAACGTGTTTAAAGATGTTTTTTCTCAAAGCCTTTTCAATATTGCAAAGGAGTGCAATAGGTCTGTAGTTAGAAACAACAGATCGGTCGCCAGATTTGAAAATTGAACAGACGTGGGCTTCTTTCCCAAGTTGATGGAACACAACTATCGTTGAGATTGGTTAAATAAGGAACATAGTGGTTCAGCGAGTTCAGTAGCTATTTCTCTAAGAATACGGTTATTAATTGAATCAGGACCTATAGCTTTACCTAAAGGTAGGGTCTTCTAAGATTTGCTTGACTTCGATGTGGACACAGTACAATGGCAGAACTAAGTGTTGACTCATTTACAGCTGGGTAAGACGGGGATTTGAACATTATCATCATTTATAAGAGCCTGATTTCGAAGAAGTCGTTTAATATGTTTGCTGTGTCAACGTCATCTGTAACAATAGAATCGTTATGATATAATGGGGGGTACGGATACTTTGCGTCGCTTGACGACATAAAATATTTTAACGGTTGACCACCAGTTTTTTGAAGAATGATTTTCAGTTTGAGTTTTCTGACAATATTTGGAAGTGGTTGACTTTGTTTTTTCCGGAATTGAGTCAATTGTTTCGTTTCTAAGTTTACGAAATGTAGTCCCACAGGCCTGGTGTATGTATACGTTTGGCTTTACGATAGGCTCGCTTTCGTTTTCTAATCGAACATTTTATAGATGAAGTGATCCATGGCAAAGTCGTTAGGTTTGATCCGAACCAGTTTGTTTGGGATGCATTGTGTTGATAGTTTAATTATTATGTTCGCTTATCCTGTTTGCCAACGCTACATTAATAGTGTTATCGTAGAGCAATAGTCCAGTCAGTAGTTTGGGCCAGATGTCTCAGGAGTATCATAATCTCCCTTATCATATCTCCAAATATGCCTAGTGAAGGATTTAATAAGTGGCTTTTGAATTTGAGAAAACCAAATATTGGGCAGTGATATCGAATATCTTGTTGTAAAGAACGGGTTCCCTACACCGCGCTAGCAAGACACTGTCCTTATTATTACCCCAAGATAATGTCAATTGTTGAAGATGAATTTTCTGTATAAATGAGTTGGTTCGTTTATGCATTGATATAGTGAGAATTGCTCACAAATAGATGCTAGTTTTCGACAAGGAGTTAGCACGGTTCGTATTAAACGTTAAATCACCAGTAATAATTATGTCGTTGATGTTTGTATCCACTGACAAGGGGGATTGAATTTTCGATAATGGAATTGTGAACATTATCTGCACTGGGTGGTCTGTAAAATAATCCGAAAAGAATGTATTTGTGCTTCATGAAGATTTCGACCCATTTACATTCAATACCTAACGGTTCAAGGTCATGCCTTACGTTTGTAATGTATATATTTTTTTATATATAGAATATAACGCCACCATGACTGTCACCAGTGCGATCTTTTCTCTCAGGAGCAGTGAAAGAATCAAAAGTAAGGTCATTATTTGGTGTCGATTGGTTAAGCCCAACTTTCAGAAAATGCTAGTATGTCAAATTCATTTAGCTCAGTCCGTAAGATATCAAGTTTGTGAGAAATACTTTGGACATTATAGTGAACAAAAAGATACATGTTTAGAGAGGTCCATTGATTCAATGATTGATGAATAGTGAGATGATGAATGACTATTGTTTGGTTCCCGGAGTGGACCGGGGTTGGGATGTACGTCTCCAGAAGTAATAAGGAGAATGACAAGCCAAGCAATTAATGTAGCTATAAAGAAAAAACACATATCATGAAATGTAAACTCAATGTTTTGCATGTGCAACTTACTAGCCGGGTAACATTTCGTACCATAAGACGAATGAGTTAATTTGTGTGAGATATGACTGGTCTCGTGGATACCATTTAGTATTACAAATGTAAAACATTCGTCTTTAAAGATCGGTAATAAAACTAACAAAGTTAATAGTATTGAAATTTGTAAAAATGACGTCATGTTCTAATGACAGCAACTGTCTTGCAACTAATCACGTTCATGATATTGATGATAGCAAGTACAAAAATAGGACAGTTGCCAACACTAAGACATGTCTGCGGTTAGCATCAATAAGAATTCTGTTGCAAAAAGCCACCTTTTCCACAAACCCATGTGTCGCTCCCAATAAAAAAAGAAAGAAATCATAAGCGAATATATATAGATATGGTTTTCATATCTAAGACAAGAAGAATGGTGTTATCGAAACATTAGGTAGGAAAGTTACTTTGGTAATTGGGAGTCTGAGAGTTACAAGATTAACTGATGTATTTAAGAGATTTGGAAAAACACAACACATTTATGATTTTCAATAGTACGGGATAGTTAATTTGGGTATGGGATTTAACAATAACACGTCCATTTCCTCGGGAATTTTCCCAGATCGTCTAAACGAAGCGCAAGTAAGTCCCATATTTAAGAAAATTGACCCTATGTGTAAATCAAAATACAGGCCAGTTAGCAGCTACCATTCCTATTCAAATTTTTTGAAAGAGTTTTTGGAGAACAAATGTCGCAGTTTTTTTGAAAATATTTTTGATAAGCTCCTATGCACATTTAGAAAATGCCATGGGTTTAAAAAATAATCTTATGAGACTTACTGAAGACTGGAAAAGCATATTAGAAAATAAAGAATATTTAGCCGCTATTTCAATGGATCTCTCCAAGGTTTTTGACTCCCTACCACATTATTTTTATGTAAATTATCCGTTTACGAATTATCCGAGAACTCGACCAAACTGCTATCTTGTTTGTCCGAGAACTCGACCAAACTGCTATCTTGTTATTTATCTGGCCACAAACAACAAATAAAGATGTATTTAGTAGTACTGTTAGTACCGGGGCTAATGTACAAAAGCGCCTCCAAGGCTCAATTTTGGGGGCTACTTCTTTTAATGTATTTATCAACGATATATTTATGTTATACAAATGGTACATTATACAACTATGCTAACGATAGGTTTACATGTAAACCTCCGATATGTTAACGATAAGGTTTACCACCACTAATTATATGTAAACCTCCGAGGTGTAGTCGAATGTAGTTCCTATAATAACAAGAGCTGTCGCAGAACAGCGCAGCTCGACTATTCGATTTTTCAGAGAATAATAAATGTATAGCTAGTATATACCATCAGAAAACAAGGCTACAACAATGTGGGGTGGAGTTGGGAGCACAACATAACTATGTGTAAGAATTGACCAAAACTACACAGAAATATGCAAAAAAAAAATAAAAAAAATTGAGTTGAGTGTGGTACGGGGTAGGGGTGGATGGTGGGGGAGTGGGGGTGGTGAGGGCAACATATATGTGCAAGAAGCTATGTAGTAATTCTCCAAAACAACATAAAAATATGAAGAAAAAAATAATTAAAAATCGAGTTTGAGTGGGGATGGGGTAGAGGTAGGGGGTGTGGGGAGGGTTAACATACAATTGACTAAAACAACAAAGAAATATGTAAAAAAAAAAAGGGTGGGGAGGGGGGTGAACATACAATTGACTAAAACAACAAAGAAATATATAAAAATCAAGTTGGGGTGGGGGGGGGGGGGGGGGGGGAGAGCAACATATATGTGTAAGAATTGACTAAAACAGACAAAGAAATATGTAAAAAAAAATACTTTCAAGTAGGGGTGGGGTGTGGGGGGGTGCGGGGTGAGAGGCGGGGGTGGGTTGGGGGGCGGGGGGATGGGGCAACATATAAGTGTAAGAATCGACTAAAGCAACACAGAAATATGTAAAAAAAAAAACGTTTCAAGTGGGGATGGTTTGTGTGTGTGTGTGTGGGGGGGGGGGGCGGTGGGTAGATGTTGGGGGGAGGGGCAACATATATGTGTAAGAATTGACTAAAACAACAAAGAAATATTGTAAAAAAAAAAAAAAAAGTTTAAAGTGTGTGTGTATGGGGGGGGAGGGGGTGCGAGGCGGGGGTGGGGGGAGGGCTAGTGAGGCGGGGGTGGGGGAGGTTGCAACATATATGTGTAAGAATCGACTAAAACAACACAGAAATATGAGAAAGAAAAAAATGATTTTCAAGTGGGGTTGGGGTGGGGTGGGGGGTAGCGGGGGTGAGAGGGCGGGAGTGGGTTTGGGTGGGGGGGGAGTGGGGACATATATGTGTAAGAATTGACTAAAACAACAAAGAAACATGTAAAAAAAAGAAATAAAAAAAAAGTTTCAAGTGGGGGTATGGGGGTGGGGTGGGGGGGGGGGGGGGGGTGGGGGGGGTGGGGTGAGAGGCGGGGGGCAGCAACATTTATGTGTAAGAATTTAAAAAAGCAACACTGGAAATATGTAAAAAAATAAATACTCTCAAGTTGGGGGTGGGGGGATGGGGTGCAGGGGGTGAGAGGCGGGAGTGGGATGGGGAGGTGGGGGGGGGACATATATGTGTAAGAATTAACTAGAAACAACAAAGAAAACATGTAAAAAAACAAAACACAGTTTCAAGTGGGTGGGGGGGGGGCGTGGGGATGAGAGGCGGGGGGGGTGGGGGAGGGGGGCAGCAACATATATGTGTAAGAATTTACAAAAGCAACACAGAAATATGTAAAAAAAATAAAATAGTTTCAAGTGGGGGGTGAGGTGGGGTGGTGGGGGGGGGTGGAGAGGCAGGGAGTCGGTAGGGTGGGGGGAGGGGGGCAACATATATGTGATGTGTAAGAATTGACTAAAACAACAAAGAAATATGTAAAAAAAAAAAAGTCTTGATGGGTGGGGTGGGGGGTAGGGGGTGTGTGGGGAGGAGGGAGCCCATGTCCCAATATGGGGGTGAAGTAATAAGATCCATAATGCTATAACAAATCCCAAACCAAAATATAGATATAGATATATACATGCTTACACGCAAACCTAAATCTGCCTTTATTTCACATTTTATGGGCCATCACAATTAGGGTTCCATGGGAGCCAAGAATTTGCAGAAGACAAAATTACTTATCCAACCCTTTACAACATACTATAAGGAAACCAATTCCAAAATTTAGTTCAGGCTAGGACAAGAAATGTAAGAGATATAGACCTGTAAACACAGCTTACATGCAAAATTTGATGTGAAACAGACATATTTTAAGGGGCTATCAGAATTTGGTTCCATGGGAGCCCAGGGGTTACAGGAACCAAAATTACTTAAGCAGCCCTTATGATAATGCTATAAGGAAGCTAATGGCCAAATTTGGTTGTGCTAGGGTAAGAATTGTAAGAGATATAGACTTGTAAACACAGCTTACACGCAAAATTTGATGTGAAATGGGCACATTTTATGGGCTATCATAATCTGGGTTCCATGGGAGCCCATGGGTTACAGGAACCAAAATTGCTTACGCAGGCCTTAAGATAATGCTACAAGGAAGCCCATGAACAAATTTGGTTGTGCTAGGATAAGAAAGTGTAATAGATGATAGACTTGTAATCTCAGCTTACACGCAAACCTTGATGTGGGACGCCGACGCCGACGCCGACGCCGACCCCGGGGTGATTACATAAGCTCTCTTATTCTTCGAATAGTCGAGCTAAAAAGTAATCCCTCCTTTTTGATGGAAATGGGCATTATAAGCAGGGGGAAAACTGCCCATTTCTATTCGATTTTGTGGTTGTATGTATAAGAAGCGTATTAATAGGTTTTACTGGATCACTGATGAACATTTTCGAAATTTCGACTCTATGATTACACTTTGTGAACAATGAAAATAGTCAATCAATGAAAACAGCTTGACCTGTTTAGTACACAAACAAGAACTTTCTGACGATGTCTTATGAGGCCCACCTTTTCTGGTGGTTTTTCAAGTGGAAAATTAGTTTTCTATATGAACATTACACTGCTGCAGTTATCCATACCTGAGTTGAATTTGCAGCAAATCATTAATATGTGACACTTTAACATTGGTGTATATGGGAAACCATAATTAGTGGTTTCTTACCATAATACGTTGTCTTTCAATCCGAATTTTAACGAATTAATGGATGTTTTGCAGGAGGAAAGCATAATTATTCTTGATTGGTTTCATGTAAATCGTATGAAGGGCCAACCCGGATAAATTCCAAGGGACAAGGGACTCGAGATAAATCCCCAGTTTTTTTAAAATAGGAGATGCAAACTATTTCTTGTGAAGAAGTTGTAAAACTTCTGGGTATCGATTTAGATTTTTAAATTAACTTTTGACTCACACAGTAAGAAAGATCTGTAAGAAGTCTGCTCAGCAATTACAAAAAAGATAAGGCAAATACTCTAAACGTATTGCAAAGTATTAACTATATACCACACATTTATCCTATCAACTTTTAATTTCTGTCCCCTGTCTTGGCACTCAGAAAATTGCAAATATTCAAGGAAGAGCTCTAAGATTTGTTTATAAAGATGTTGTCAGTAATTATAACGACCTTCTTCTCAAGGCTAAACTGCCAAATCTACACATTAGACGAACACGTGCAGGGCCATTGGAACATTTAACATTTTAAGTGGTATGGCACCTCCTGTTTTTAACACTTGAAAAACATAATAATTTTAGATATTCTAAATAATACTGAAAAGGTGATTCCTTGGAAGCAACAAACACAAACAAAAGGGAAAAGTATGCAGACTCGGTTTTATGGAGTCTATTCATAAGAGGTAAAGTTAACAATGCTGATCAGCTTGAAATTAGTTGTTTTTGCTTAAATGTTATAGCACTTGCTTTTTTTATTGTGGATATAGGTTTTTCCTATACCTTTATATCTTATTTGGTTTAACCCCTGTATTACTGCCTAATTTATAGCCTAAACTGCCAAACTTAACTAACCGTAATGCTCTTCTATCTGTTTTTGCTCTGTTCGCTTTCGGGGTAAAACTGATTTAGGTAGCTTATGTTTAAATTACTAATATATTTCAATAAAATTGCACATGTTCTGTACCATTTCTTTCCACAAAATTACACATGCCCTGTACCATTTTTTTCCACATTATGTCACGGTAAGATAAACATCCAGTGAATCTGTCTTTTCGATAGTATACTTGTGTCACTCTATGTATACATATATCTGACAATAAGGCTGTATACATGGTAATTTCTATGTTTATATAATGTATTATTTGTTCTGTCTTGATCATATGTTGTGTCTGAGATTGAAGGTTTATTAATTGCTATGAAGTAGTTTGTACTGTACTGTTTAGATAACGTCGAAATGCTATGAAAGATAAGAATATCAGAGAGGGAAAGCAGCATTCAAGGACGACAGTCAATTTCTTGATATACATGTACATATTATATGTGTCTGACATAGTAGGTTATTTACCTGTTACCAAGCACTATTGTATGTGCCATATTTTAAATTGTTTTAATGCGTTTTATGCTCCCTACCACAGCAACGGTAGCAATGAAACGTGGTCTTTGGTCGAATGAATTTAGCTCATCGCGTTAGGTTTTCATTGAGTAACGACGCATTACTTATGTATAAATAACGCATAAGTGAACTTTATGGCTAGCCAGTTTCTAATGCGATAGAAAACTTTTACCCAATCGAAGTAACCCAATACTAAATCGAGTGTAACGCTTTAGAAAATTGACAATAATCCCTTATTTTCAGTTAAACAAATAGGGGAAATCTCATCTTTAACACGTTTGAAAATCGGGAGTAACGAACCATCACTCATAGCAGACCCCGCGCTGCCCGAATGGCTTATTTGAAAAACCTGGTTCAATGTTTAACTTTAAGGTGTTAATAACAGAAAACAAACATATGCAGTAATTTATTTGTTAACAATTATAAGTGCCTATATATTTGAATATGTTCAAGATAAATGAATAAAAACCTTCATAAACTTTCTCGTCTCTCACCGCTGCGAGTTCGAATCCCACTGGGAGCTTGACTTGTAAGCGAGAAAGTGTCGATTCTTACGGATGGCAGTAGGCGTACATTACTGGGTCTACCCAGGAAAAGTAGGTGGTCTGCCCCCACCACGAAAAAATCGACTGTTCATATATAACCTTACATGTGTGGAAAAGAACGTAAAACACCATTCAAACATATCGTTTGAAGACAGAGTTTTTCAATACAAGGTTTTGAAACTCCAACGTAAATGACTTTATATTCATACATACGGTTGTTGTGTTTACCTGTATGTTTCGATGTTTGTCTTCTTGGAACTTTAATGTGTATATCGGCTCTACAAAAACGAGAGGTGGTGTTAATATTTAGTATTCAAAATATTAATTATTAAGTAACATCACCGATTGTTTTGTGACAGTGTTGCGCTGTTACGCATTAAACGCCGAATAGCCAGGCATAGAGTACAGGTAAACAAAACAACCGCGGAAATTCTATTGTGCTATAACCTTTACAATATACAAGTTTAATGCCTTCGGTACACAACAAATATCCTGCACACACCTGACCTTAGTTAAATAATTATAAATATAAGTACATGTATAATAGAATTTACGATTGAAATAACAGTAAAGAAGTGTATTTTCAGTTAGTGTACAGGTTCATACCTTGTTGCTGAGTGTATGCGTATATAGTTTGATGCGATCAACAGATATCTAATCAAATTACCACTCTCCAAAATAATAATAATAAATTATCTCTGATTCTTGTGGGCAAAACCACAGGGAATCCAGAGCGCTTGATCCAAAAAAAATAATCCTTTATATAATATATTGAATAGGGTTGAATCGAGCTGTATAGGCCTATGGGAAGAGTTTACCACAGCTGTGGACTACAGCCAACGTTTACTATTTTACCCGTTTTTCACTCCGTGTCGATAGTAAAGTCACATAAGCTTTACTTGAAATTAAAATAGATTTTGCTGTACCGGTATGTCCATTTGTACTACAAAAGGGTGTTTTGAAGAATTAATTGGCAGAGTAGCCAACATTGTAATCCCTGACTTTTTTGTAAACTCTGATGACCTGGATATACAGGTCGCATTGTTCATTGAATTTTGTTTCCAGGACAACGGATAACTTTTTTTTTAATACATTTAAATTCCTAGGTTCAGAATGGACTGACAAAGAAAATAAATGTTTACAGACATTTGCACTTATTTAATAACTGATAAAAAAATCTTTGTTCTTTTTATGAACATATTATATAAATACATGTACATGTATGTATGTCTATATTTTGCTAAATGTTAAAGGCACAGGTAGCGGTTTAAAAAAAGGCTTATATATCACGGTGGGGAATCAAAGGCACCATAACGTTATTGTTATGCGTTAAAATTGTCACCGTGCATTTTCCGTTACGGTGCCCAGAGCAGAAATTGTCGTCAAAAGGTGAATGTGAAATTGTGTGTTTTTTTTATCAAGACGTTTTATGTCCAATTCCCCAAAATCGGGGAATGTCATTCCGGACAAATATGTCAAGCCTTTATTTTGAAAGCAAAATAATTGAAAAAATGCCAAATTCTAATCGTGTAGAGCGTTTGGAATTTGCAAGAGTTCATTTTTGATTTGTCAAAATCAGAATTTTGTGACCATTCTTCAACGATATGCAGGTCTTCGCTAATATTTGACCTTCATACAACTGTGTAATTGACAGACAGATGCTCTGGTACAAATAACTGAATATTATATGCCATATAAAATGCTATAAACCCATTTTTTGAAACGTCATGGTGCCCAGGTCGAGACTATGGTGCCCAGGTCACGACATGGTGCCCAGTGCAAGGCGTTATGGTGCCTTTGATTCCCCACCGTGTATATATTTAATAGATATATATGACTTTTTTTTTTAAACCGGTATCTGTGGTTAAAGGTGCATGTGTACCCTAATATCAGTTGATGAATTGAATGTTGTCTTCTTGTTTAACAGCTCGTCAACACCAAGGTTACCTGTATAAAGAGCCTAGCCAGAGAGACAAGAAGGATACATAGGAAGCTGGGAACCTGTCCAGCCCCTACAAATATATTTGGTTTTAATAAACAATATTTATTCAAGAAATGTGGTGAACAATTTACAAGCAGCTTTCGATGAAAACTTATATAATTGAATTGGGTTTTAAGGCGCACCAACACACGAAATGTTATATGGCGCCTAACAGGCATGAACATGCCAGGCTCATCCTCCATGTACATCGGGATAAAATATGGAAAATGTGCCTAGAACCTTCTCACCCTGAACTGCAGAGTAGAAACTCCATTTACACTGGAGCCACGTTTATTGTTTTTCTGCCACTCTCTTTTATTGTGAGCGAGATGGCACCTGAAACAATGCAGGGATCATGATGAAGACCTTTAATGGACATGAACAAAAAATGAACATGAATTTGGGGGTATTCTACCCCTCTGCCTACCCCTCCAAAGGGATCTGCAGTGGCCCTATTCTTTGCCCCGTGACCAAACGGGCCCCCAGGAACCACACGGGGCAAAAAGAAAACAAAACATATAAATTCACGTTCTCAAAATTATTTGTTGCTAGGAGTAACACCAATGTTAAACATACAGCTTCAACTACGAATTCTGTTGAACAAATCTGTAGACAACACCATCACATATTGCAGTTTCAGACAAAAAATACATATCGACATTCAGTCCTAAACTTGAGGTGAATTAAATATATAATTGAGTTCGACAGATAGTTAATTTATTCGTTTACTGAATTATGGAATTAGTTGGATTTGTTTTTTACTTCATTAATTGATAGGTATGTTTGGATACAATATTTAAACATATTCACTCACAGTGGTGAGCGGATGAGTGGAATATTCCTGCCCTGGATCATTACAACTGGTATAGGATGTTGGAACCAGCATCTTTAATCAAATCTAATTTACCATAATTGGGTATTTGGAATGGCCATCATATGAGCAAAGATGAGATTTCACTACAGAATAAGTCTCCACAAGAAGAGAAAGTGTCTTTATCCTATGTATATATTTAAATTGTTTTCTATGACTGACATGTACATTTTTCTGTCAGGCATTTAAAACTAGCATTGGATAATTACAAAAACATCATTTACATGCGATTACAACATTAATATATAGTCTGGACTGATGTGAAAATGGATTTAGATAAAGAGGAAAGAGGATGTCAACTACAGAAGAGCTGCATCACAGTGAAAAAAAATGTATATCCTGTGCATAGTTCACATCTGTAAGCAGTCAAATCGTTGGATAATCCCAATTATGAATTTAAAGGGACACATGGCAATCTTGTTATTTTTTTTATATAAAATCTCCTGGCGTCCCGTTAGTTTTTCTATAAAGGTAACACATATGCAATTATTCACTCATTTATATTAATCAAATTGACTTTGTTTTTGCATATTACTAACTATTGGTTATATTGCACAAATATTATATTTAAACCTTTGGTCGAATAATAAGAACAAATTAAAACTCAAAATTTAATTTAACTTTAGGTCAGACGCTAATTGATAAACTCTTCAAGATTGCTGTGTGTCCCTTTAAGACAATGACACTGAAGTGTATGTCGGTCAGTATGAAACTTGCTATCTTGTTATCAAAAAGAAAAATAGGTGCACCGTGTTTCCTACTGCATGCTCTAAAAAAATATAGAGAAGGTCAGTAGGCATTTGTTTTTCTTTTTTTAAGCAAGATATTGTGAGGTTCTATTTATCACATAAAACCAATAAAAGTTGATGATACAGCATGAAAGTTTCTCTGTGATGTCTGTTTAGGACACGATAATAAACATAATTATACCACCAGTGCTCAGGGAATTACAGAAAAGATAGAATGGTATTACCGTTATGTTGCACAATTTCTTTATTTTTTCATTTTTGCATAAAAAGGTTAGGTTTGCTCTTTAGGATCAGTTCTTGTATGTCTAAGCAATTAACTTGATCTAAGAAGGCCCCAACATTACAGAGCTACAGATAAGAAGGGTATTTGCTTAAATACCCAATTAAAAAATGCCAAAATACCCAATTAAAATAAAAGCTTGGGTACCAATAAAGATAAAACAGTCAATGCAAATTTAGCAATATATGTGTAGTTGAAGGGACACCCAGCCACCATGTATAAAGCATATTGCAAAAGAAGTTGATTTTAACAGATTTTGTGTATACAATATTAGTGGAATGCTACCACAAAACAATATTATTGTTTTATTTTACCGAACTGAAACCATGAAATACCCAATTAAATAAATACCAAAGGGTAAATACCCAATTGATCAAAAAGCTTATCTGTAGCTCTGCATAATATATGTTTGTAGGTTAGACTTTAGTTAATACTTACAATTGTCATGCAAGTCTGTTCTGTCTTCTGTGTGATAGGAAATCCATGGGCAGATGTATGTGATGAAATACATTGTAGAAATAACATGCTTATCCCAAATCACTATCCAATCGCAAGTGCAGGACTTAAATACACAGTTGCGAGATGGATAGTTTCATGTGATAGCAAGAGGTCATGACTATGTCCCTCTTCCTTTATGGTCTGGCACAAATGCTGACTGCTGTTATCACCTAATGACTATCTGTCCTGGTTTCTTGCAGAATGAGATGCTAAAAATATATGGCAAGTATAGGTACATGTACATTATCACTTACTAATTATCACTGTGTAGTGGGTATAATGAAGAATGAGTTCTTTCTTTCTATTTCTTTCTACTGATAATGAACACAATCAATTTTAATTCAATATCATGGCAGCCTAATTTCTGAGAAGGGTTTGTGATTTTTTATATCACTGATTAAAACAGACATTCAGTGAGATATGACATTCAGTGTGCATATGGAGTAGTGTGTTTGTTACTTAACAAACACCTGCTTCTTTTCCTTCTATAACAGGTGCCGACATTCGGAATTACGGCTTTTTTTCATACACAATTATTTTTTTTGTAAACATCTTTCCCTCTTCCTTTCTCAATATTGTTTCATGATACAAATACATCATAACTATTATGCCGACAAATTGTTTATTTGTTTTAACGACGTATGTATGCATTGAGTTTTGAATTCAATAATGTGTTAACAATAATATTGCAACACTTTTTTGCTTTTTTTTTACAAATTAGACATTATCACACCTTTTTTTTTTCCACAAAAGTCCAGGCTAGGGAATCTTCACAATTTTTAGAAAAAAAGTCCTGAGAGATTGGGTTCAATCCTGGTTGTGTCAATTTTTTCACCACCTGTTATACATGTACCAACGTTACGATCAATAATCTACAACATAGTTTGCTAAAACAATGTGTCACTCTGAATAACATACACTTACTGTGACTTAGTGAAGACACAACACCCACCTGCTACTGTACATATACAGAGGCATAACGTTACCTTGAATATACCACATTTAACGCTGTATCATGAACAGAAAGCATTCATTTAAAAAAAAACATTGGGATGAAAGGGGAATGGGACTCTTTGCTTTGCCCTCTGCCCACCCCCCCCCCCCCCCTCCCCCCATAATTACAGAAAAATAAGGGTTACTGTTGTCAATGAGCATGAATAACATTGTTCTTTTATTTTGCTTGTAAAATATTTTGTCAAGAAGTCCGTCTTCTCCCAACAATAATTCAAACACACTTTTTTCTAAATGTTTTTGCTTGCCAAATATGTTTTCTCTGAAAAAGTCCCCCCCCACCCACCCCCACCACACACCCTCTTCTCCGCACCCCTCCAACACTGAAACGTTCCTACGACCATGTACCCGACAATATCACATATGGGCCATGTAAACAGAAGGTGGGTGGGGTACTACAAATCATAAAACCTGACTTAACTTCCTTATTTATAGACCCATAGACATGAACTCGGTTTTTAATCAAAGAACAGACAATATGCTATTCACCAAATGATATTATAGGAGAAGGAGACGCCTATTTTAGTTTCCATTGAGGATAAAGCATGTTGTTGACACCTACCTGCAGATTCGACCCGCCATCACAACATTGGTGCAAATATCTTATTTAAAGCATTCTTTACTAAAAAAGTATGTGAATCAGATAAATTATACCTTAGCGCATCAATCCCTCACCTCGGTCACAGTTATTATAGCATACTTTTGAAAATAATCGACTTCATATAGAACTACGTACTTAAAATCATAACATGTCCTGCTACACTTTGACCCACAATGCCTCATTCAAAATGCCACCAGCCATTGCCTGACCCCACGAAGAGAGAGTAGCGAGCGCAGTAGGGGAAGGGTACCAGACTAGGTGTATATGACAGCCGTTAATTCAATTTTGAAAAAAGATTTCCCTCATATAAATGGCATAGAAGCTACAACTAACACTCCGTTCTTTATTGACGATGCAAATAAATGGAACATACAAACAAATATTAATCGGCACGTAGCACCCGCTTGCCAAATACATTTTAATGGATCAAATAATTGGAACATGAGTTTTAAAACAGTTCCAGACAGAGATTTTGTTTATTATATTGATAGTTTAGGAGAACGCCTTAAAGATATCAAGTAAAATTTAAAAATTCAGTTATCACAAATATATGCGTCTTCAACTGATAAGTTTATCAACATAAAAATTCCTAGGGTTCAACAACAGCCAAATTCCTATGATTGCGGTTTATTCGCGATCGCGAATCTAGTAGAGTTTTGTCACTTTCCACTTTCCTTATACTTTAGAATTATTTATAATGTATCTGCAATGCGTCCTCATTTAATTGAGTGTCTGGAAACGGGACGCATAACACCTTTCCCAATAGAACCAATACGTGGAAGAAATTTAAGTCTGTCCTGTTTTAACCCAAAGGTAATAAATATACAGTTATGGTGCCATTGTAGACAGCCTGATTTCGTTGACGACCTTATTTCATGTAAAAAAATAAAAAATGTAAACAATGGTATCATACACAATGTGTCTCCCAAAATAATTTAGAATACTGGACCTGTCCGTCTTGTCTCTATAAAAAACCTATAGTTTAATTATAATCATTCGAATTACAGTTACGTTAGCTCTACGGTATTATTATCCGTGTACTACGTACACATACTTTTATATATAATGTTATCATTATCCTATTGTGTGAATGTACAGCTACATATATGAAGACTTGCTATATTTTACAATTTTGAGTTTAAATAATATGTGTTGTTTTACATTCTGATAATATCTATGTAGATCTATCTAGTTTTCTTGAATCTATAGTGTAATGCTTCTCACGACGTGCAGAAATAACGCTTCATCTGTAATTTCTACGGCTTTCCTTACACGAAATACGGGTGTTGGAAATGAAGCAATAAAACGTTTATTTTCTGTTTTATTTCCATTTTATAATTGTTATGTTAATAATACCATATATTATGAAATAAAACAATCAATTATGAATTATTAAGGCATTGTTATCCTTTAACTGTCTCCGAAACTGAACCGGGAATTGCCAAAACCAGTCAAATTATCGTGAAAAAACACCAATATTCAACACTTAATTAAACTACTTTCTTTTTTTTACTCAACATTTTTTTTAGTGATTATGGAAAAATAAATACATATATAAGACATATATGTCATTAAAACATCTGAAACATAAACACACTTATCACATTTGCCACCCCTTTTCAACCGGGTTTTAACCGGGAAGTAACCGGGAAATAGACCGGGGAATAGTATCACCCAAAACTGCCTGTAGTTTATAATAGGCTAAATGGTCCTCCGTGTTGTTTCCACAGTAAAGCGCGAATGTTAATGGCCTGTACAAAACTCAAAACTCATTAAAATATTGGGAAACCTACTTTATCATGAAAACAAACATCAATAGGCCTACAGAACATGATACTTAAGTTTAAAATCCTCTTTAGGATTTCTTGCTCTACGGTCATCAATATAAAATTTGATCAGTTTTTTATCATGCCTAGGATTCAAAGCTCTATCGTCATCAATATAAAACGTGAAATGTTTCATCTTGCTTAGGATTCATAGCTCTATGGTTATCAAAACAGAACATGATAATTATGTTTATTAATAGCTCTGTGGTAATCAATATAAAACTTGATACGTTTCATCTTGCTTAGGATTCATATCTCTATCGTCATCAATATAAAACCTGAAATGTTTAATATTGCTCAGTATTCATAGCTCTATCGTCATCAATATAAAACTTGATAAGTTTAATCTTGCTTAGGATTCATATCTCTATCGTCATCAATATAAAACGTGAAATGTTTAATATTGCTCAGGATTCATAGCTCTATCGTCATCAATATAAAATTTGATAAGTTTAATCTTGCTTAGGATTCATATCTCTATCGTCATCAATATAAAACGCGAACTGTTTAATCTGGCTTAAGATTTATAGCTCTATGATTATCAATATAAAACATGATATGTTTAATCTTGTTTAGGATTCATAGCTCTATGGTCATCAATACAAACCTTGATATGTTTAATCTTGCTTAGGATGCATAGCACTATCGTCATCAATATAAAATGTGAAATGTTCAATCTTGCCAGAGAGTTAGTATACTCCCTGATCAGGGAGTATATCTTGCTTAAGATTCATCAATACAGAACATAATAATTAGTTTTAATTTTGCTTAGGATGCATAGCTCTATGGTTATCAATATAAAATATGACATGTTTAATCTTGTTTATATACTAGACAATATGAATAATCAGGATTGAAATATATGTTTACCGACGGCATAGATAATCAGTACAAATATACGGTTTTTACCAAATACATATGCAAATCTTTGTAAATACACGTTGCATTACATTAATACATATTGGAGCGGAACTAATATTCGTGATTTATATTTTACACCCAGTAACATGCCAGTATATGTTAGTATATACCTGCTTGAACATCAACAATAAATAAGGACGAATACATCGATAAAAACATGAATGACATTAATTAATTATATATAATAAGCGAAGAAAGGAAGTCTGAATTACAACTGACTCCGGTGTCAGTAACCTACTCAGAATTATTTGCAATTATCTCGTACCCTGTATGAATATAATTTTTGTAATACCCATTTAGTGCATTTACAAGATTCAAGATTCTTTATTAAGTAACGTAAACATTACAATGTTTCTTGTTACGTGATACAATGAATAATATCATATACAACAGTCAGTCATGATAAGTATGTGCATAGACATTTATTTAATTCGGTAATCATGTCTGTTCTCTCCATCCATAAACGGCATTCATTCCAGAAATGTTGCGTCCACATACATTCCCGGAATAGATGGTCTAAAGTCTCGATTTCCATATTACAGAATGAGCAAATACTTGAAACGGCAAGTTGACATTTATATAAAAAAAATATTTGTGGCAATATTCCTATATATGAAATTGTCCTGAAACATTTGTAGGTTATTATCTTCACTACATCTGAATATATTTCTATAAATGTACCTCCAATTCATAGCAGTATGTGAAAATATATTTTCCCACTTAACTTGGGATTTCGATTTTGTGTCATCTTTTAAATTATCTATTTGAACTTTTGTGAGATATAATTTTATATTGACTGATTTTGAAGGCTTTCCGATAATGCATTCGCATAACGTTTTTTTGTTTTAGAATGTTGACATTTTCTACGTTGAGTTCATGCAACCAATGATTTGATATTGAAGATTATAAGTTGGTGATATTTTAAGAATTCTGTTGCAGGTATGTCAACATTATTTTGGATTGAATTAAATGTTTTTAGTTTTCTATCAGTTGTATTATATATATCATGGATGCATACAATCTGTATCTGTATCCAATAAAGACATATTAAGGATCTACCACTGTGTTTTATATTGCTATTGTTCCACAATATGTGTTCATTTATGTTTTGGGCTTTTTTGTAAAGTTAGCAGTACACAACGCCTTCAAAATGTCATTTAAAAATGTGTTTTTAAATGTAAAGCTCATAATATCTGTTACATTTATATTACAGTTGAAAATTAAATTCCCACCATAGCGTTCGAGTTCTTTCATGTAGAATATTTTCCACGCTCCATTATTATCTGGGTCTATTATTCTTTTTACCCATGATGCTTTAATGGAGGTTAAGTATATTCGTATATCTATCATTTTCAAACCACCATCTTCAAATTGTTTTATCATTTCTCTCCTTTTGACTTTATCTCTTTTTGAATTCCAGATGAATTGAAAAGAGTTTTGATTTAGTTCTTTCAGTGTTTATTCTGGTGGACTTGAATTGTTGAAAAAACGTACGTTAATTTTGGAATAATAATAGATTTTAAAACTGATGTTTCCTATTGTTGATAGTTAACGCCTTTTCCTTTGATCCATACTATTGTAAAATTGTTTTAATCTATCTGTATAGTTAATTTCAAACATGTTCGCTGTTTTTGCATGAAAAGTATGCCAAGTGCCTTTGTCGATTCAGATGTCCATGTTTTTTCTATTATAAATTAAGTCACGTTGCGTTCTAAGTGTTCCTTCTCTTAATTATACAAAGTACACACATTAAAGGGACACGCGGTAATCTGGAAGTGTTTATCAAGCATTGAAATTAGCGTCTCCATTTATTTATTCAGTATCATTTTGACTTTAAACCTGTCTGCTTGCGTATAATAAAATACAATTTTGAATTTTCATTTTTCAGTCTTATTTTATTATAGGTTTAACTATATTATTGGTGCAATATAATCGCCAGTTAATAACGTGTGTGTCCCTTTAACTCCTGCAAAACAACAAATTAAGTGAGTACATCAGAATTGGTATTTGTTTTGGAATTGTTCAAACACATTATTTCTGTATTAATTTGATAAAAACAAATGAGTCATAAACCAAAAAAATAAAATTACACTGAACAATATAAAATAAAATATTTCCTAGCCATAGTTACACGACAGAATTAACTATTTTAAACTTGGCAGACAAAATAAAAAAAATCGCAATGCATTTCAACGAGAGTTAATTTGAAGATATTGCCATGGTGATTCGCTTGCCAACTAGTTATAACATGGTGATTGCTCTTTGGCTTGATAACACTCGTATATTATAATTATTCTGTATTGTGATTTATTACAGATCATTGTCGATCTTTGGAACATTTCACGTTTTAAATTGGTCATTTCATAGCTTCCTTTTTTAAATCAAAAATATCAACCCTTATCTCCGATCCTTTAAGAAAAAACACACAAGGAACAACAAATAACGAACAAGTCAATATGTTTTCATTTATTTCTTGGTATTTGCAAATGTCACATAACATGTATTTGTGCAATAAAAGTTATGCATTGAGATATTTCTATTTCTTTATAAGCGTTTAGTTGTTAAAAAGCTTCACATATACAGCCCTAAGCTACGCGGAGGCACACCGACGCAATTGCCTCTTTAGCTTTTGGTAAATGTACCCCAAAACTGTACTTTGCATTTAAATGGAAAATAAAATAAATCATGCCATGCTTAAAACGAAAAATATTTTACGGGAAATGCACTCAATCGGACGAAGAATCAATACATTCCTCGGGGAATGACTCCTTTAAGAACACGATTTGTCACGTTAGAGGGCTGAAAGTGTTGAAAGGGCAAATAGGAACTTGAAGCCATTTTAGATATAAAGCATATGTTGGTCTTCGATAGAAATATTTAGAGGATATTAATATGGACTCAATACATTTCAGAGAATATAATAAAACAAACATCTTTGCTAGACTGTCCAGAAATGCCAACTCTGACACTAAACACACCGTGACTTATTTGGCGGGGATTGTTTTATTTACACTGTCGCGTTTTTTTGGGCTGTCATTCACGTTTGTCCTTTTGCGTGTTTTGTGGTTTACTGTGTTCTGCGAAAGCTGCATTTCCTGTTCGACTTTTATACTATTTTTGGTAACAACTAAAGATTTAAATACTGAACACGAATGGTATCAGATTGAAATCCAATTAGCACTCATAGCTTTAGGCTGAACGTTCATTTACAACTGTTATTGGACATTTTATTGACAGTTAACCCTCTGATGTAATCTGGCTGAGATAGTTTAGCCTGAAGCATTGTGTCCATGTTTGGTTACTGATGCAATCTGGCTGAGATAGTTTAGCCTGAAGCATTGTGTCCATGTTTGGTTACTGATGCAATCTGGCTGAGATAGTTTAGCCTGAAGCATTGTGTCCATGTTTGGTTACTGATGCAATCTGGCTGAGATGGTTTAGCCTGAAGCATTGTGTCCATGTTTGGTTACTGATGCAATCTGGCTGAGATGGTTTAGCCTGAAGCATTGTGTCCATGTTTGGTTACTGATGCAATCTGGCTGAGATGGTTTAGCCTGAAGCAGTGTGTCCATGTTTGGTTACTGATGCAATCTGGCTGAGATGGTTTAGCCTGAAGCATTGTGTCCATGTTTGGTTACTGATGCAATCTGGCTGAGATAGTTTAGCCTGAAGGATTGTGCCCATGTTTGGTTAATTGCAATTAGATATATTCAAGTCATTGTCAATTTCTACAATGGAAGTAAATAATCAATTTGATAAGCATTCGGTCATCGCTTTTAAGAACATGTTAACAATTTGAGCTAATTATGAATAAACTAAACGTTTTATAAGCATTTTAAATCGGGGTACTTATGAGTCGTCAAGTTTGTTGTACACAGTTGCACATACTGCCATAATAAACACTGGTCCAATTGTTCAAAGAAGCTAACGAGATTTTCCCTGTTAAAACAAAATGTCTGCCAATGTTGTTAAAATGAATGTTCCAGCTGGTAGAAATGAAATAATGTACAGAGTAACTCATGCTTATCGCCAAATGAATGACAGAGAACTGCGAGAGAGATATAGGTTTGGTTAGAGAGTCTATTGATTATATTGTAGAACTTTTAAATGTGTCGTTAAGAGATAACGGTCCGTTAAAGTTAACATGCATTTTTAAAGATAGTTAACTAACGACAACGTTCAATCTCTTTTAATAACAATTTTCTTAACGGGCCGTTAGTTAATTATTGTTAAGGATTTAACGAAACGTTAACTAAATTCTCGTTAAAGTTAACGGTGTATTCGAACAACTGGGCCATTATGTTTGTTTGCCCGAACGTATGCAGCCGGTAGCGCTCACTTTTCTCACCAGTGCAAGCTGTGTTCGTATAGTCTAGATCATCTGGTACGCTTGCTTGTTTTCAAGACAAAAGTCTAGAACATTTCTTTTGGAATTTCTTGACGTGGCAGCCATTTTACCGAGATTCTGGTATCGTTTCTGATTGGCTGATACAGCCGAATATTCTATCCAAGATACGGCAGAAAAACAATAAATGAATAAACAAACAAATAGGGAAACTTCATCAATATATCGACGAACTAAATGTGAATGGTCAAAAATTACGGACATGTTTTTCAAGTTTTGTTCTGCACAAAGGGTCAAAACGTTTGTATTTATAATCAAGCGTCGAAGATGATCACGACTAGTGCTCGTATTGGCGATGATGTGAGCGGTTAGCTCACTCGGATATGTGACACTACGGTTGACTCCCACGCTAATAACATGCAGTTGTTGTCAACAATGCCATCGAGAGAGTTTTTTCTTTTTATAAAGAGTTTAGCTTTTTCAGTAATATATTTAAAAACACAGTATAAATTTAAACAATAGCAAGTATCTGTCCTGGTCACTTTTCTTTCAAATGAAAAATTGTCGTCAAACGTTTTACTTGAAGCGTATTTCATCTGATAACGAGGGCTGGCGTGGCTCAGTCGGTAGCGCGGCGGATTTGTAACCGGAGGCCCCGGGTTCAATCCTCCGTGGTGCCACTGAGTTCCGTCGGTGTGTTCTTGTGCAAGACACTTTCCCTTAGCCCCGTCCGTCGGATGGGGACGTAAACCGGGCGGTCCCGTGTATCGGTCTATCCTCCGAGCACGTTAAAGAACCATAGGAATCTATTCGATAATAAGAATAGGGCAGGTTCCCGGTTTCCTATGTATCCTTCCCCTCTCTCTGGGGCGGCTCTAAATAACCTATACTGTGTTGATGAGCCGTTAAACAACATCAATTCAATTCAATTCATCTGATAACATGTTATCACATACCTGATGATCTGATCACATTTTAGGAAACCCGTATTCGTTTGATAACAGTATGATTCGTCAGGTAACGGTATGTAACACGTGTCCTTTCGATGTTGTAGCATTGCCGCTAAAATGTTCTTTGCATTCTCACAGGTGTAGAGTAGATCATTTAATTCGAAAAAACACCTGTCAGAATAACAGTTACTGGCGTACAATAACTATCAGATATTTGGAAGTTATATCAGACAGATTAAACGGACATGCTACAAAACAAGTAGAGTATTGTTGCTTAATTAAACATCGCGATGGGCTACATTTGGTTGCCATCTCCGCTGAAACAACAACATAGAAAAAAGCAAACAACAACAACACTGCATTATCATAAATATACGTTGCTAATTCACACTCACGTGATATCAAGGGCATACAAACAAAATGATATCAAACGATTGAATAATTCAAAGTAAATTATCAAATAAAAATTTAATCACATCAAGTATATTTGTAAATGCTGAACATTCATTACATAACAATTGCAGAAGCGGGAGGCCTAATAGGCTACATAGTTTTACTGGGTGAAGGCTTGAGGTGGGGATGAGGAGATATAGGTAAACGCTAAAGATCTGATGAAAACTAAGAAAATTGAAAAAGGTAGCTTTTGAATGTATCCACGCTTTCTTCTAAGACCGATCGAGGTAATATAATAAATAACTTAAAAATAAATGGCGGTGGAGGGGATGGGGCTTGAGAATGGGGATAAGTCAGACTGATTTTTTTCAAGTATATGGTAATAGCATCTGAACAAGTTTGCTGAAGAACAACCACAACTTTTCCTTTCCTCGTCCAACATGGATAGCTTTCATTTTATCAACGCTTTTATCAACGGCGGATATAATCATGAAATAAATTATAGAAACGAGCTAATAATATAAAATAGTGCTAACAATGTAAACTAAAGCATTTTACAATAAACCAAGGGCGAAAACTCTGGTGTCACTAATTTGTTATAGATGATGTTCGAACATATGCAAGCTTTCGTGATATTCAGACACTGAAAATGTTTTGCCACACAAAATAAATAAAAGGGCCCTATAATGTTCAGTAAGCAAAAGTAGGGGTAACGTTAGGCATAAGGCAAAACACCGAATCAACATGGAGATATTTTGTATCGAGTTTATTGGTAGACACTTGGGAATCATACATAAACCACAGGCGGCCTTTTTTCCAAGGCGGTATTATTTGGTGTCTTATTTGGCCTTTCATTCATCTTTAAATGTGTTCTTTACTTCTGTGTGTGTTTGTGGTTGACTGTCGTCCTTGAATGCTGCTTTTTCTGTTCGATTTGTATATCTATAAATATTGCTCCTAGGAATGGGAATTTTATCTAGACTATGTGTACATTTGTCTAATTCCCCAGTCACCCCTCCCCCAGTATCTACAGTGGGGGAAACATTGATAGGTTTGCAACACGTTATTGAACTGAACATCCGTAAGATATTTAACTTTTAAAGTTTAAAATATGCAGTTAGCACACTATGAATCTATTTCTCAAACCTAATCAGCATATAACACAGCTGTGTTTTCACCATTAGGCGTCGAATATGTTAATACAACTGAGCAAATCAAACGCAATTTTCACAATTACACAAAGCATTATGCTCCCTACTCAGCGAATATATCCCTCTGTGTTCAAAACAAGAATGTCACAGTTATTTATGCATTCTACAGGAAGGAATTGCTGATTATGTTTACAAAAGACCATATACTGCCAATATGTATGTTGGATTATAATCAGGACAGAAATGCAACTATGACGAAAATATTTGAGTTTCTTGGTGTAAGTAATTATTTAACCTGTCTATTTTACCAACCCCATCCGATAACGAAATGAGCCATTGTTATCAAAGCAAATGCAAGAAAAAGCAGTTTTAAAATCGAACAGGAAAACTAGCATTCAAGGACGGCAGTCAACTACTAACACACACAGAAACAAAGAGCAACTTTAAAGATGAATAAAAGGCAAAATAAGACATCACATACACAAAAGGGTTGACAATAGGGCTACCGCCTTGGAATGGTCAGATGCAAGAAAGGCCGCTGGGGGTTTACACCAGGTTCTAGGGTGCACCAAACCTCACTCTTACCCTATTGTCATCACAGAAAACGGGACAGTGTAAATAAAGATATCCCCACCAGGTTATAATCGCTAAGCAACAAGGCAGCATTAATAGGCAATATAAGTAAAACACATAAATGATCATATATATATAATATAAAAAACAAAAACCTAGAAAGACACAAATTACGTTCTCAGTGAACTGGCAGAAGCCAGAGGAACAAGAGAACAAACCGTTAAGGGTACGACAAAACAAGATTAAAGACAAACATCACACGCTACCGTCATACTAGGATTTAGGTAGACGTCATCATAGGGTCCACAATCTGTCCAGTCAAAGAGGAATGCATAGTGGCGAACTGTAAACAGGTCAACCACTAAACATGCAGTACTTGAACAATTCTTAAGACACACATGAAGTAATGAAAAATATGTTTTAAATACAATTGAACACATTACTGGTATCTATACATATTTTGCATGAATGAACACAATGTGTTCTTATGGCAACACAAATACTTTCTAGTGGCATCAACTTTTACTTTGTTTATTTGCTGGACAGGCTATTGGTCAGGTTCATCTTCTGTTTGTATTCATGTGATGTTTTCTTCAGAATTGACGGATCTCAAACTATACTTTTTTTATTCTTCATTTTCGTTTCATATTTGGTTGTTAAAAAAATACGTTATGTCTTTTGTTTATTTTTTTCTCAGTTTCTCCTTTTTAAATTAAAACTGAGCATGTGTTTTGTTTTTTGTTTTTACTTATTTATTTTTAAAATGTTAGAATGGGGTCGTGGGTTTAAATTTCGGTTGTAGGTGTTGTTGTGTTTTGCACTTGTAAAGAAGGTATTGAAAGACATTTAATGATGAAACTTCTTGATATAAGAGCCGTTTTAGCTTGCAGAGCACCCACAGGCCCTCATGGGCCTCTTGTTTGTTATTATTATTATTAATGGTCGATAACCCTTGGACTATTAAGTTTGCTCATTTGAAGTTCATGAGCTCACGGAGTCTCGGTGTCCAAAGTTTGTATATAGAGATTTGTTGTGACTTTACAAAGACTTACATAGGGAAAAACATAAAACATCTTCAATCAGCATTTGCGAGGGTACATTGCTTTTCATCATTGCGAAAAATAAGTTTAGCAGTACTCTAATTAGTTCAACCGTTTGTTGGAATTTGTATGTGAATTAGTCGTTATGAGTGTACATTAAACTATTTTAGTGTTATACATACAGTTACACGATGGCGAACACAAGTGACCTTTCGATTGTGTTCACGGAGAAAAAATATAAAAGCTCTCAATTCAGGTATGTATTTTTTTACATGATTTTCTAAATATTTAAAGAATTTTGCTCAACTAAAGCGCACATAACCTTACAAAAAGAGCCATCTTCTCCGCCTCTAAAGGTTTTCGATTCCTCCATTACCTAATGAAACTAGCCATGCCAAAATGTACACGGTCATACGCTTTCTTTAATTTCCAAGACTTTGGGAGGGCAAATCGAATTGCCTTTTACGACATGTTGTAGGAGTATGTACACTTTAGTTGAACACAGTTAGATAAATATTAAGAAAGCTTAAAGGCAAAAACATTCCTGAATCGAGCGCTTTGTGTATACTTGTTTTGCCGTGAATTCGATGAAAAAGTCACGTGGTTTCTCCACCGTGCAAAACGTACACTCTCATAGGGACTAACTGTTTGTTTATTTTATGTAAACAGTTAAAAGGTAAATAGGATTCTTTAAAACCGTCTAACTTGAGTTTATCCTTATTTCACGCAGTATGGTTTGTGAAATTTCCTTTAAAGAATGCAAATCATTCAATCGTTTAATTTCTAATAACTTAAGCGTCAGAACCATACCATACTACACCAATAGATGGAGTATGTGCTCATCGACTTGGTTGATTTAAACTGATTGGTTGATGTGGTGTTCAAATCAACCAACGAGATCTATGCATCCCCTTTCAGTTCATTGGACCAGCAGGTGACATTCGCACACCTAGCGAGCCCTTAAAACAGATTATGGGCATTTAACATTAACTGTTTTTAAGCATTTTAAATAGTTTAATGTTGACCCAACAAGAGCCGCTTAATACGACTACTAAACTGTTGAGGCTGCACGAATGAAAGATACTAAAATCTGGATTAACTCTGCGAGATCTGCATCATTATTCTGTCGTAGTCCCGTCCCGTGACGTAGTTATCGTTCGTCGGAAATGTCAACTATAACAACATTTAAATGCTGAACTAATTCTTTAGTAACATTTACGGCACCCACCTACGGATCTAAATTAACCAGAATACAACGTGTGAATAGCGGAGGCTCCATGACCAGCAGAAACACGGGCATCTAAAACAACAAATTGACCTACTTGGGACATGTCGATGTAGTACCATCTGATTGGTTGAAACAATTTTGTGTCGACAATCGGATTGACCTTGTCACAATTCTGCAGGCAATCCGACTGGCCAATTCTACAATTTCAGCTTTAATCTACAACAGAAACAGCGGGCGGGCGGGTGGGAGTCAACATTTTGTGTTTTCTATATATCTCAGCATTACCATGTCCGATCTTCATCAAATTTTAACAGCACCTTCCTCTCATCAAGCACTGACCATATCCTGAAAACTACTTTCTCCATACCCAGAAAAACTAACAAAAGAAACTGAACAACCACAGAAGTTGCAGCCAAAGAGAAAACCAATCTAGGGTACGATCAGAAAACCCGATCCACTAAAATCTGAATTAATATAACACAACAATTAAATTAATACCAAAAAGTAACACGAACTTCGAATTTAAATAATCCATCAGAATTCGTGGCGAATTCGTGGCATAAACACCGACACTATTTTGTTTATAAACACAAATGTTGTTGATGTAAGGGGTACAAGCATATACATGCATTTACAGACGTATTTGCAGAAGTGTATCCTATAGCATTTAAAAGCGTCTCCATGGCCGAATGATTAACGACGATGCGTTGTAAATCTTCACCTCTTACCGCTGCGGGTTCGAATCCCACTGAGAACCTGACTTGTAAGTGAGGAAGTGTCGATTCTTACGGATAGCGGGAGGTCTACAGTACTGGTTCTACCCAGGAAAATTGGGTGGTCTGCCTCCACCACAAACAAAATCAATCGTCATATATAACCTTACATGTGTTGAAAATGACGTCAAACACCATACAAACAAACAAACAAACAAACACACACACAAACAAAACAAATCTATAGCATTTATGATCACAACAATGTTGTAATAAATGATCTAATGTGAGCGTGTACTCTCAGGACAAACCTATTTACATGGTGACAGACATTGGTGGGATGGGTTAAGGAGGGGTAGAGCCTTAACTGCTCATTCCGGCTGGCGCCCTATGCTTTTGTTTTGGGTTTGATGCGCCGTTAAACGCCAACACGTTAACTTAGGGCCCCCACTCTAAACCTCTTCATGTTTCAACATTTCTTTCAACTGCAGCGGATTTATAAGCACAGTTCCGTTATATACATGGCTGTATCTTACTGTGATAACGATCTCACAGTTCATACATCAATAAAAACGTGATCATAGTTTAAAAAGGCGTTAGTTTATAAAACATATGCAGAAAAAAGAAATAAAAATGAACACGAATATGATAGTATCCTGAACATGTAAAGTACATGACAGTATCCGTCCATTTCCGTTCCCTCACAGTCAGTGTTTTAACGACGCACAGACATATTTTAACTATAACGGTGTAACTTCCCTTAGGTAATTTACGTCATAATCTAATGTAATAATAACGATGGGAAAACACTTGACGCTGAATCAACATTGTACTTTGAGCCACTATATTCTACGAAAAATACAAAATAGTTTGATTTCAAAGGCGTGCTTACTTTTTTACAGATTGGATACGGACAACAGATAAGTGGTTAAAATAACTTGTTGACAAAATACATGGCATTAGCTTGATACATAATCATGATATCCGTTCAAAATTGAAAGAATCGGCGGATATAATCGCTTTTTTTTGCATGTTTTATGCTCATTTTGAAAGTATTGAATATTTCTTTTGATATTTTCTTTGCGTTATCACATTCGTTTCATTCGTAAAATCAAAGTCAAATCGGATATGATTTGGGATGAAATGAACTTTGGTTCCTTGTTCCTTATTCCTTATTCGTTATAAGGAACAAGGAACTAGTTACTTACTCCTTATTCGAATAACGAATAAGAAACAATTCCCTATACGTTATTAAGAAATAAAGGCTAATATATAGTTTAAGGCATATTGTGGCCAGATATAAAAACGCATCTAACATCGAAAAACACCCGATGCGGATATAAAACACATAACTTATCTAGACAAAATTGCATGTTCAAATTTATTTTCAGAATTACAAAAGGAGTGTGTAAATAACTATTTATTTAGATCATCTGGATATCGAAAAAGTGATTTGCGCTTAACATTGTCGCAAGATGACCCTAGTAGTTGGGACTAACTCAGGAAAGAATCAATGACGGTGACTGCATTTACATAAGTTTAATGCAACTTTTAAAATATGTTAAATATATATACAATTATCAAGAAAAACAAGAGAATACACAGACGAAATATGAAAAAGACTGTTCTCATGAACGTTTAAGACGGTTATAGTATTATCACAAATACGGAATGTGTCGACTGCCTATATATGACACTAAAGTGTTGTTGCAGTAACAACAATGATGATGATCACAAACGTTACACAGAAGTATGCGCGATAACTCATGATGCGCGATTCCAATGATGGGTGGTTGTCATCAAAAGCCTTCTACAAGGGTTGATGACGCGATGATTAACCTCCACCGAGGTTGTGGGCTAACGTTCTTCCAGTGAGGTCTGATGACGGGCCCACCACGTGTCCCGGGGGTTATTGCTCCTATGATAACCTGACCATGTTGTCCAGGTAAGGGGACCGTCTCCACCGCTTGTTACGTTATGCGTGGATTTCCGCTGAATCATCTAGAGGGCCAAATGGCTTAGCTACATTCCGGGAGGCTTAGGCACATATTGCCTGTGAATTTACCGTTTCCAACTTCTGCTCCAAACAAAGCAACTTTAAATCAATCCAAGCCATGACTGAAGAACAATGCATTTTATAACCAACGTTCCGCCCAAACCCTCATTTTCCACGTTCATTCCGTGACAATTGTGGCAACAGCCGCAATTTATAAATCTACACAAAAGGACCCTTACACAATTTTTCCCTTTAGATAGATAGATTGTAAAATACCTATACTTTAACATGCATTAACGCACATATAAACATCTTGAACGGCCCAACCGTACTTCCTCTACCGGCGCTATAAAATTGCTTGCTTTTCCGTGGTACATGAATATATCATGCAACTGGTGAATTTGTTTCCACTGAACAATGGATTAGCATGTGACTGACATATGTCGCCAAGTGCTTAAACAATCTATGTACCACCACTACGCTCTACTCGAGATTATTTTATGACAAACATTTTAACATAGAACAGGGATAACCTCCGAATAACTCCAGTTACTTGTTCCGAATTCGAAGTCGAATAAGGAACTGGAGTATTTATTGCAGATGTTTGCTTCATTTCATATACATGTATCAGATAGTTTAGTGGTAAAAAAACATTGAAAACACATTGCTTCAAGGTGCTATGCCTAAAACAGGACGGACTTTAAAGAGACATGTCTTCTTAGAAATCAATTTAGCTCCAAATAACAAAGTAGCGTAATACAATAAAAAAATAACTTTTTTCATTACTCACACCGCAATGTTCTTCTACAGAGAAACCATTCTTTAGGATGACGAGACCAAATAAAATCTGAACTTTAAAGGGACATGTACCCACAGAACGATGTCAAAACTCCCAATAAGGAACTGGAATACAATGCACACATTTTCTTTACATATTCACAAACAGTGAAGTTCGCTTGCGAAGAAACATCAAGAAATCTTTATTTACATCATATGCCGAGCGAAAAAAAATAAAATTAAATTGACCATATTTACAGAGAACAGTGATAAGCTCCGAATAGTGAATAAAGAACTAGGAACCAGTTCCTTTTTCCGTCTTCGACAGCGAATAAGGAACGGGAATATTTATTGCAGACGTTTGCTTCAATTCGTACACAAGATGGCTTAATGGCCAACAAAAACACATTGAAAACACAGCGATGCTTTTCTACCAAGAAACTTTGAGAAACCATTTTTTTAGGATGACCGGACCAAACAAATCTGAATTTTAAATGGGCATGTACCTACAAAACAATCGAATAAAGAACACATTGTCTTTACTAACTCACAAACAGTCAAGTCCACTTGTCAAGAAACATCAAAACAGTTTATTTACGTCATTTGGAGAGCGAAAAACGGATTTAAAATGACCAAATTTACATAGAACAGTGATAAGCTCCGAATAACGAATAAAGAAAGAGGAACCAGTATTCAACGGCAAATAAGGAACGGGAGTATTTATCGCAGATGTTTGCTTCATTTCGTACACCAGATGGTCTAGTGGCCAAAAACAATTGAAAACCAATTCTTTCATGGTGATCTGCCGAAAAAAGCATGGACTTTAAAGTGACGTGTCTTTTTCGAACTCATTTAAGCGTCAAATAAAGACTGTGCATTATACGATAAAAATTTCATTTCTTACACCGCAATGCTTTTCTACCAAGGAATTCGAGAAACCATTGCTTTAAGATGACCGGACCAAACAATATGAACTATAAAGGGATATAAAGAAATATAAAAAGATCGGACAGGGAAAGTAGCATTCAAGGAGGACAGTCAACCACAAATCACAGACACAAACACGCAAACAGACAAACGAGAAGGCAAAAGTAATATTCAATGCAAACGACATCAAAAACACAAAAGGGTTGTCAATAGGCCTACCGCCTTGGAACGGTCAGTGGCAAAGTAGGCCACTGCGGGTTTAAACCGTTTCTAGGGTGCATCAAACCTCACACTTACCCTACTGTCATCCCATTTAAACAGGACAGTGTAAATAAAGAAATCCCCGCCATGATCTTATCTCTAACCAACAAGGCAGCATCAATAGGCAATATAAGTAAAACACAAATATGCTCGTGAAAATATAATACAAAAAACAATAGCATAGAAAGCCACAATGAAGGTACCCAATGACTTGGCAGAAGCCAGAGCAACAAGAGAATAAACCATTAAGGGCAGGACAAGAAAGATCGTAGATAAACATCAAACGCCACCGTCCCATTGGACTTTAGGTAGGCGTCATCATAGGGTCTACAGCCTGCCCGGTAATCGTACAATTAAAGAGGAAAGCAAAGTGGCGAACTGTAAAAGGGTCCACCATCAAGCATGCAGTGCGTTGCAAAATGATAGGGTCATAACCTCTTTTGATAAACTTTTTAACAACTTTAACAAAGGTAGTATGAAAGTGATCATAACCAAGAATCACCATAGAAATCAGGTTGTGATAGTACTTGTCGCAGAAGAATCCTTAAATTACTTTTATATTTGGAAAGAAGATTAGGGTTACAATAATAAAATGTTGCAAATGTTTTACAAAGTTTATGGTAACGGTAACCCTGATTGAGTAGCTTTTTAGTTATACAAATATTACGAATATTAATGTCCTCAACTCGAGTACAAGCTCTTGGAAAACAAATAAGTTGGGACACATACACCCCATAAGAAGTTGCTCGGAAAACATCCCCATCCAAGTGGGGATAATTAACAATGTCAAAATTAAAATCATCTCTCTTGTGATAGATTTTGCTAATTATTTCACTATTTTCAATCGAGAGATTTAAATCAAGAAAAGAAGCGTTATTATCAGATATATGAGCTTTGTTTAGCTGAAGTTCTTTAGGATAAATATTATTAAACATAGTTGGAAAGAAAGTGTCGTCAATGTTCAATATGTCATCCAGATACCGAGAGGTGTCATTAAAGGCTTCAATAACATCTGCCTGGGTATCTGGTGAAAGACTCAACATGAAATCTCTTTCATTGCAAAAAAACAACAAATCTGCGACAAATGGTGCACAGTTCGTATCCATAGGGATACCAACAATTTGTCTATAAACGGTGGTTCCATACCAGACGAAAATCTAAAAGGAAGAAATATAAAAAGATCGGACAGGAAAGTAACATGCGTGCTTCACAAAATTCACAGCATGTCCACATAGTATAATTGTCTAAACTGCCGTTAGTAAAAAACGCTTTAATATTATTCTATGCCAAAAATGTAGTATTATCTCTAGCGAATGTTTTTAAATAAGAGAAATTAGCTTTTCTTTGATAAGGTGATGTGGTAAGGTTGTATATAGTGTAGAGAAGTGCTTATTGATGAAACTTGAACTTTATTGAAACTTTTATCAAAAAAGTCTCCTGAATTTGTTATAGACCAAACTAAATTAATCCCAGAGTTTTCATAAGTTTTATCACAATATACTTTAACATGATCTTTAACGGCAGTAAGACAAGAAGTTAAAAGTTTGGAGATGTTTGTTGTGGTGCAGGCACTAGAATTCGAAATAAAGCGAGCCATATACGGATATTTATGTAATTTAGGATTCCAGTACATAGTAGGCACTTTATTTTGCTGATCGTTTACACCAGCCTTGAAAGTAGTGCACCTAGTGATATGTGCGGAAACAACATCATCCTCAGTAGAATTAACTGGAGTATACAAATTGGTGCTGCCGAGTTTCAGAGATAAAACATTGACGTAATGTAGGCGTCAAACAATAATTACAATATTAGTTGCTTTATCTGCAGAAACTAAAACAAATTTATTATGAAATTCCTGAATTACCGATTTAAAATTACGAAAGGAAAACCTAGGTCTCGGAGGAAGTAAAGAGGGGTTAGCATTATAAAAGTTAATACGTGTATCTATAACCTTAAGAATTGACCTTTTCCAAGTAGAAAGCGAGTTTGGGTCCACATGTTTTCTACGTTACCATTTTATACTAAAATCGTCAATGGAGTGGGCGATCTTGGCACGACAGGCATTAAAATCAATAGTTGAAGGTAATCTATATTCAGGAACTTTCGAAAACAAATGTCGAATACGTTTATCAAGAATATCAAAATTACCAGTGATGACATGACCTGCTGTCGCATAGCAAAATTTTGATGTGTTAATTATCAATTACCTTTTTTAATATATAGTAGTTTTAAAAAATGCCTGACGTGATCAGACTCCTTGTCAATATGGGGTCGGATAACATGTTGTGTATAGCTTTGAACTATGGAAGCAGTATTATACAAGGGATTTGTACGAATGAAAATCTTGTCGGCTTTCTAGTCGATCAACATTAGTGAAGAAATGGACAAAGAGGTAAGCCGTGAAAGCATAGACTGCTTTCCAGACTGTTCAAAAATAGTATGTAAATCAGCGACAAATATAATTACACGCGATCTACGTTTGATGTTACCATTACGCCTAAGACCATGAGACCTAGGTTTACGCTTTCGAATAGAAAATATAGAAAAAATGTCAATATTAGGATATTTAGAAATATTTCCTTCTTGATAGATATTGTCATAAAGGCCGAGTGGATAAGATGTCTGTAAGTTTTTCATCCACTTAAGTTCTGTAATATGCCTAGCTTTTATTTTAAAGCTTTTAAAAGCATCATTATCAAAACATATATATTCAACCGGTTGAACAGTTACGTCACCTGACTGACAAAAGTGTTGGTACAAGCATTTTTTTTAACTTTTTAGGATTACTTGCATTATATTTGTGTTCACGAAATCGAACTTTTAAGGATCGACCTGTTTGTCGAACATATTGTATACCGCAACGTGGTGCATTTCAAGTCAGACCATAAATGACGTGAGATGTACGTCAATCAACATTTGAAGCTAGACATACATTAAACAATCTACCATTCACAGTTGATTTAATGGTGGACTTGCAAGATAAATAATTGCAACAACTGCACCTCTTAGCATTGCACTTATTAATAGAGGGAAACACCCTGCGTTTTGAATGAACTAAATGATTTCTGAAAGGAGACTTTATATGGTATTTCCTCAAAACAGGTGATCCTAGAGGAGTTACGGGTACTTTTGATCCATTATTAAAAATCCTAGTAATATTATTAAAAGGAACATGAAACGAGGTTGCCGAATGGAGATTTAAAGGTGTAAGGCGTACATATGGTTTAGTTCTAAGAAATGAAGGGTTATTTTGTGGAATTTGTATTGATGACGCAGAGTGTAACCGAAGAGGTGAAAGATTTATTTTAAAAGTTTTAACTAATAGACTCATAATTGTTTTTTTGGAGAGTAATACTATTCTATAAATCCACATAACTCATTTGGAATGTCGATTAAGGAACTGGAGTATAATGAATACACTTTCTTTACTAACTCACAAACACTTGCCACGAAACATCAACAAATCTTTATTGACATCGTTTGGTTAGTAAAAAACGGATTTAAAATGACCGTATTTACATAGAACAGTGATAAGTTCCGAATAACGAATAAGTAACGAGGATCCAGTTCCTTGTTCCGTATTCGAAGGCGAGTAATTATGTTTATTGCAGATGTTTGCTTCATTTCGTCCACCAGATCGTTTAATGGGCAAAAAACGTTGAAAACACATTGTTCAAGGTGATTTGCCAAAAGAAGGATGGATTTTTTTTCGAACTCATTTAAGCTCCAAATGAAGAATTAACGTAATACAACAAAAAACATCTTTTTCATTACTTACACAACAATGCTTTTCTACCAAGAAACGTCGCGAAACCATTTCTTTAGGATGACCAGACCAAAAGAATCGGACATGTAAAGGTACATGTACCCACATAAAAAACACATTTTCTTTACTTACTCACAAACAGTGAAGTCCACTTGCCAAGAAACATCAAACAATCTTTATGACATCATTTGGCGAGCGAAAAAAACTGATTTAAAATGACCATATTTACATAGAACAGTGAAAAGCTCCGAATAACGAATAAGGAACGAGGAAGCAGTTCCTGGTTCCGTATTCTACGGCGAATAAGTAACGGGAGTATTTATTGCAGATGTTTGCTTTATTTCGTACACCAGATAGTTTAGTGGCCAAAAAACATTGAAAAACCATTGTTTCAAGGTGATCTGCCGACAATAGGATGGACTTTAAAGTGACGTGTCTTTTTCGAACTCATTTAAGCTCCAAATGAAGGATTAGCAGAATACGATAACAAATAACTTTTTCATTACTTCCACTGCATGCTTTTCTACCATAACACGTCGAGAACGTCGAGAAACCATTTTTTAGGATGACCGGACCAAAAGGATCTGAATTTTAAAAGGACAAGTACCCACAGAACTGAAATTCAAATACGGAGCTGGAGTATCACGAACTCATTTTTCTTACTATCTCACAAATAGTGAAATCCACTCGCCAAGAAACATCAACAAATCTTTATGTACATCATTTGCCGAGCGTAAAATCTGATTTAAGATGAACATATTTACACAGAACAGTGATAAGCTCCGAATAACGAATAAGGAACGAAGAACTAGTTCCTTGATCCGTATTCGATTGCGAATAAGGAACGGGAGTCTTTGTTGCAAATGTTTGGCTCATTTCGTACACCAGATTGTTTAATGGCCAAAAAACATTAAAAATACATTGTTTCACGGTGATCTGCCGAAAAAAGGATGGACTTTAACCATTTCGTTGCAACAGTCTAAAACATTGATCTTACGACCAGTGCCGGTAGGTTCAGATCAACATGCACACTATGTGCAGCCTGATCAGGGTTTACACTGGTCACCACTCAGTAAGAATGTTTTACGTAGCACTTTATATACAACTTTTTATCGGAAGGTTTGAATTCCAATTTTAGCAGACGACATTTGAAAAATGGCTGAGAAAGGGTTAAAGGTACGTCGCTTTTTCGAACTCATTTAAGCACCAAAGGAAAAATTAGCCTAATGCGATGAAACCTTGTTCACTACTTGAAAAGCTATATTTTCTACCAAGAAACTTCGAGAAACCATTTGTTTAGGATTACCGGACCAAAAACATCTGATCTTTAAAGGGATCTGTACCCACAGAACTCAGGTGAAAAGTCGAAAAAGGAACTGGAGTATCATGAACAAATTTTTCTTACTATTTCACAAATAGTGAAGCCCACTCGCCAAGAAACATCAACAAATCTTTATTTACATCATTATCTGATTTAAAATGACCATATTTACACAGAACAGTGAAAAGTTCCGAATAACGAATAAGGAACGAAGAACTAGTTCCTTGTTCCGTAGTCGACGGCAGATAAGGAACGGGAGTATTTATTGCAGATGTTTGGTTCATTTCGTACACCAGATGGTTAAGTGGCCAAAACATACTAAAAATACATTGTTTCACGGTGATCTTCCGAAAAAAGGATGGACTTTAACCATATCGCTGCCACGATCTAAAACATTGATCTTACGACCAGTGCCGGTAGGTTCAGATCAACATGCACACTATGTGCAGTCTGATCAGGGTTTACACTGGTTACCACTCAGTAAGAATGTTTTCCGTAGCACTTTATATACAACTTATTACCGGAAGGTTTGAATTCCCATTTTAGCAGACGACATTTGAAAAATGGCTGCGAAAGGGTTCAAGAGACGTCTCTTTTTCGAACTCATATAAGCCCCAAATGAAGAATAAGCCTAAAGCGATGAAACCTTTTTTCACTACTTGAACTGAACAGCAATGCTTTTCTAACAAGAAACTTCGAGAAAACATTTTTTTAGGATGACCGGACCAAAAACATCTGAACTTTAAAGGGACATGTACCCACAGAACTCAGGTGAAAAGTCGAATACTGAACTGAAGTATCATGAACACTTGTTTCTTACTATCTCACGAATAGTGAAAAAAGTATGATAATGGACCGAGTACGACAAATACGAAATATTACAGTCTCGGTTTGATTGAGACTGTTCATGAGTGGTAGTGGTTTATGTGGAACACGCCCTCTAGCCCCGGGTTGAGCAGAACTCAATATTCATAAAATCAATAGTACACAATTTTAACCATCCCGAAGATGTCATGCATACGGCGGTGGAAATGGAGTCATATGCTTCCCCATGTCGGACGGCGTATGGTCCAGTATCTAATAAAATTAAATGCCCCGAAGAGCGAAATAAACATAATGGAATTAAGTTGGGAGCAGCGGTTATGAAGACTGCGTATCACAAGTAACAGCCAAACGACTAAATTAAAAGGAGACAACATATCCTATAAGTGGTTAAACAATATCCAGAGCCTTTTATCGCCGGAGTAGTGGAACCACTGAATCAAAAATTAAGTAAGAAAACAAAAGAAATTAAAAATGTACCACCGGTAACTAAATATAAGTCCACTCGCCAAGAAACATCAAAAACAATTATTTACGTCATTTGGAGAGCAATAAAACGGATTTAAAATTACCATGTTTACATAGAACAGTGATAAGCTCCGAATAACGAATAAGGAACGAGGAACCAGTTCCTGGTTCCGTATTCAACGGCGAATAAGGAACGGGACTATTATTGCAGATGTTTGCTTCATTTCGTACACCAGATGGTTTAGTGGCCAAAAAACATTGAAAACCAATTCTTTCATGGTGATCTGCCGACAAAAGTATGGACATTAAAGTGACGTGTCTTTTCGAATCCATTTAAGCTCCCAATGAAGAATAAGCGTAATATCATGAATAACAACTTTTTCCATTACTTACACCGCACTACTTTTCTACCAAGAAACTTCGAGAAACCATAGCTTTAGGACGACCGGACCAAAATAATCTGAACTGTTAAGTGATATAAATCGACATAACTCGTGTGGAATGTCGAATAAGGAACTGGAGTATCATGAACATATTTTCTTTACTAACTCACAAACTGTGAAGTCCACTTGCCAAGAAACATCAACAAATCTTTATTTACATCATTTGGCGAGTACAAAAACTCATTTAAAATGACCTTATTTACATAGAGCAGTGATAAGCTCCGAATAACGTATAAGACGGCGAATAAGGAACGGGAGTATTTATTGCAGATGTTTGCTTTATTTCGTCCACCAAATGGTTTAATGGCCAAAAAACGTTGAAAACACATTGTTTCAAGGTGATCTGCCTAAAAAAGAATGGATTGTAAAGGGACGTGTCTTTTTCGAACTCATTTATGCTCCAAATGTAAAATTAGCGCACTACGATAAAAAATGGTTCAGTTGTAAAAACAAAATTGAAAACACATTGTTTCAAGGTGATCTACTAATAAAAGTATGTGTTTTGGCGACTAAATCATCTGGTTTACGAAATGAAGCAAAGATCTGCAACAGAGCGCAAAAATCATACATTACACCCTCACATACAAGGATGTAATGAATGAATACTGAAACTCAATAAGCCTCGCATAGTAATCTATTTATTTGAAATATTGCTTTTAACCGTCGTTTCTATACTAAATATACTTAATATACTAAATTGGCAAGCATGTCATCCATTTAGTCATTACTGTATTTTGTTTGAATAATCAAAACATTTTTGCATTTGTGGATAAAGATTCTATTTTACAATAAAGTCAATAGGGTGACCAGATTTTACATTTGTGACTAAGTGTTTTTACATTTGTGTATTACTTTTTACATTTAACGTTAGACTTTTTAACATTTGTGACAGTTGTTACATTTATGGTAATGTCTACATTTAGGTTCTTACAATATGTTTGGACTGGCATGCTAGTAGGCTACGTCACCGCCAAGTACAACTTCAATGGTAACATCAAACGTAAATCACGTGTAATTATTTCTGTCGCTGATTTACATACTATTTTTAAACATTCTGGAAAGCACTCTATGCTTTCACGGCTTACCTCTTTGTCCATTTCTTCACTAAAGTTGATCGACGAGGAAGCAGACAAAATTTTCATTCGTACAGATCCCTTGTATAACACTGCTTCCATAGTTCAAAGCTACGCACAACATGTTCTCCGACCCCATATTGACAAGGAGTCTGATCACGTCAGGCATTTTCTAAAACTACTATATATTAATAAAGGTATTGATTTCATTGACATGCCTAGTATTTTTTGGGATACTCATGTAGTTGATTCTATCCCAAAATATTTCAAAAATTCCGAAAGTTTTGTAATTTGTTATAAATATAAAAAGCCTATTAGAAATATTATTTTTAACTACAATAAAATAGTTTCTGACCTTGATATAGTACATAATACTCCTAAGGAATGTGAATGCAACACATCAACATTTTGCTATGATCCAGCAGGTCATGTCATCACTGGTAATTTTGATATTGTTGATAAACGTATTCGGCATTTGTTTTCGAAAGGTCCTAAATATAGATTACCTTCAACTATTGATTTTAATGCCTGTCGTGCCCAGATCGCCCACTCCATTGAATATTTTAGTATAAAATGGTGTCGTAGAGAACATGCGGACCCAAACTCGCTTTCTACTTGGAAAAAGTCAATTCTTAAAATTATAGATACACGTATTAACTTTTATAATGCTAACCCCTTTTTACTTCCTCCGAGACCTAGGTTTTCCTTTCGTATTTTAAAATCGGGAATTCAGGAGTTTCATAATAAATTTGTTTTAGTTCCTGCAGATAAAGCAGCTAATAATGTAATTATTGTTTGACGCCTACATCACGTCAATGTTTTATCTCTGGAACTCGGCAGCACCAATTCGTATACTCCAGTTAATTCTACTGAGGATGATGTTGTTTCCGCACATATCACTCGGTGCACTACTTTCAAGGCTAGTGTAAACGATAAGCAAAATATACTGCCTACCATGTACTGGATTCCTAAATTACATAAAAATCCATATATGGCTCGCTTTATTTCTAATTCTAGTGCCTGCACCACAACAAACATCTCCAAACATTTAACTTTTTGTCTTACTGCTGTTAAAGATCACGTTAAACTATATTGTGATAAAACGTATGAAAACTCTGGGATAAATTTATTTTGGTCTATAAAAAATTCAGGATACAATTTTCAATAAAGGTCAAGTTTCATCAATTAACACTTATGACTTCTCTACACTATATACAACCTTACCATATCACCTTATTAAAGACAAGCTAATTTCTCTTATTCAAAAAACATTCGCTAGAGAAAATATTACATTTTTGGCATGTAATGATATTAAAGCGTTTTTTACTAACGGCAGTTTAGACCATTATACTATGTGGACTTGCTATGAAGTTTGTGAAGCACTCATCTTCTTATTAGATACTATTTTCGTCAGGTATGAACCACCGTTTATAGACAAATTGTTGGTATCCCTATGGGTACGAACTGTGCACCACTTGTCGTAGATTTGTTTTTATTTTGCTATGAAAGAGATTTCATGTTGAGTCTTTCACCAGATACCCAGGCAGATGTTATTGAAGCTTTTAATGACACCTCTCGGTATCTGGATGACATACTGAACATTGACAACCCTTTCTTTCCAACTATGGTTGATAATATTTATCCTAAAGAACTTCAGCTTGATAAAGAAAATATATCTGACGATAACGCTTCTGTTCTTGATTTAGATCTCTCGATTGAAAATGGTGAAATAATTAGCAAAATCTATGACGAGAGAAGATTTTAATTTTGACATTGTTAATTATCCCCACTTTGATGGGGATGTTCCCCGAGCAACTTCTTATGGGGTGTATGTGTCTCAACTTATTCGTTTTTCTAGAGCTTGTACTCGAGTTGAGGACTTTAATATTCGTAATCTTTGTATAACTAAAAAGTTACTCAATCAGGGTTACAGTTACTATAAACTTCGTAAAACCTTTGCAAAATTTTATTATCGTAAACCTGATCTTCTTTCCAAATATAAAGGTAATTTAAGGACTCTTTTGCGACAAGGACTATCACAACTAGACTTCTACTGTGATGTGATTTATAAACTTCGTAAGATTCTTGGTCATGATCACTTTCATACTATCTTTGTTAAACTTGTTAAAAAGTTTATCAAAAGATGTTATGACCCTATCATTTTGCAACGTACTGCATTCTTGGTGGTGGATCCTTTTACAGTTCGCCACTATGCTTTCCTCTTTAATTGTACGATGACCGGACAGGCTGTGTACCCTATGATGACGCCTACCTAAAGCCCATTGGACGGTGGCGTTCGATGTTTGTCCATGATCTTTCTTGTCGAGCCCTTAATGGTTTATTCTCTTACTGCTCTGGCTTCTGCCAAGTCACTGAGTACCTTCATTGTGGCTTTCTAGGCTATTGTTTTTTTGTATTATATTTACACGAGCATATTTGTGTTTGACTTATAGTCTGTTGATGCTGCCTTGTTGGTTAGAGATTTGATCATGGCGGGGATTTCTTTATTTACACTGTCCTGTTTTAATGGGATGACAGTAGGGTAAGTGTGAGATTTGGTGCACCCTAGAACCGGTTTAAACCCCCAGTGGCCTACTTTGCCACTGACCGTTCCAAGGCTGTGGACCCTATTATGACGCCTACCTAAAGTCCTTTGGGACGGTGGCGTTTGATGTTTGTCTATGATCTTTCTTGTCTTGCCCTTAATGATTTATTCTCTTGTTGCTCTGGCTTCTGCCAAGCCATTGAGTTCCTTCATTGTGGCTTTCTATGCTATTGTTTTATTTGTATTATATTTACACGACCATATTTGTGTTTTACTTATATTGCCTATTGATGCTGCTTTGTTGGTTAGATATTAGATCATGGCGGGGATTTTTTTATTTACACCGTCCTGTTTTAATGGGATGACAGTAGGGTAAGTGTGTGGTTTGGTGCACCCTAGAATCGGTTTAACCACCCCCCCCACCCCCCCCCCCCCACCCCCCAGTTGCCTACTTTGCCACTGACCGTTCCAAGACGGTAGCCCTATTGTTAACCCTTTTGTCTTTGTGATGTCGTTTACTTTTATTATAATGGTTGCCTTCTTGTTTGTCTGTTTCTATGTTTGTTTCTGTGTTTTGTGGTTGACTCTCCTCCTTGAATGGTCTACATGTCAAACCCCGATTCATGCCATGATCTAAATAAATAGTACGCATAAAATGTTTTGTTGTATTATGGTTCCCCAACATGTCTTAAGCCAGAATCCACATTGAGCAATTTGCTAGAAATCCAAAATGGCCGCCAACATGGCCGCCTAAAATATATAATGCCAGTATCTGCTTTACCTTGTGGGTATGGGTCTTATTTTAATTGGAATTGTTGACAATGAGATAACTATTTACATTCTTAATATACTCAGTGCAAATAGCATCATACTATGTCTGCAAAAACCAAAATGGCCGCCAAAATGGCCGCCAAATGCTTTTTTCATATTAAAACATCAAACACCCGTGCATAAAAAATGTATTTGCAAGCTCATGCAGGCATACTTACATCAAATTAAATGTACTTGTACCATAGATAGTTACATTTCCCTTTGTGCTCAGTTAAATAACATAATCCTGCCATAATAACTAACCATGTAATATATAACTGTGCAGAGCACTGTAGCTAAATACACTTGGTTTCTTTTATCTCTATGCTAAGGTACAACACATATATCACATTCTTTCTCTCTGTATGTAATTGAAACTACAAATACATCAATAAAGCAATGACAATATAATTATAATATAAAAGAGGATGTAATTAAAACTATATTTGAACATTGCATAGTGCTCTCCCTTTGTATCAATTGCGCCATTATTTCGTCTGAAAAAAAATAAAAACACTTTTCAGTATTTGATTACAGCAGACCCATCCTGGTTGAATCATGTTCATATGTAAGTATAATCATCATTATTTTGCACAATGAATTCATTTTATCAATAACATTTGACATACTTGGATTGTATTTGTGTCTAAAGCTAGAATAAATGAAGAACAATTTGGCAACACATGCATTGTCATTGTGGATCAAATCTGCAAAGTGCTTTTGTTTTAAAAATAATACTCCTGACAGAACAGAATATGTTGAATCTGCATAGATAACTTTAAGTAATATATAAATAAATATAATTAACAAGGAAGGTGCTGTTTGATTGATTTTGCAAACTGTAACAGTATCCGGATGGCGCTAGAAGCCGGATGTAAAATTGTATTTTATTATTAACGTGATGTTTCAGCATTTCAGTCAATGCACACGATAAAGATGTCACTTGCGATGTTAAATTAGTAATAATTATGAACTTATAACTGTGATTTATTTCCAGTACACAGAGGAAGTACTATTCACAGAGACCCATGTTGGAATATACCACTGTACACACGCCCTTGAACTAAGAGACTAAAAAAAGTACACCTTATAGGTTAACATCTAGCAGACATATTTAATTGTGGACAATCCGAAAAAGACCTCAGAAAAGCTGGCCATGATCGTTTATTAAACTTAATTAAATCAAGAAACTTAGGAAAGATGATATTCACATTAATCTTTAGAAAATACTTGATGATAATGATGAAAGTGTAACTGTCCAATTCCATAGAGACTGTGTATCGTCATATACATCAAAATGCCACATCACTCGGTATTTGAAACGAATTGGCGGCGAATCTCAAGAAACACCACCACCTGTGAAACGTATAAGACGTTCTGACATACAACAGTTTGATTTCTGCGAGCATTGTTTATATTGTGGTGAAACGTGTACACTAAAAACTGATCCGAAAAATCCCAGTCGCGCTAGAAAATCTTTTTTATGTCGCACAGCGGATCATCCTGGAAGACAAACATTCAAAGATTTCATACTACAAGTGTGTCAGTCTCGAAATGATGGGTGGGCTAGGGAGGTAGAGGTGCGCCTTGGTGGAGCAGTAAGTGATTTACATGCTGCAGATGCCCGATACCACGATGCTTGTAGAAAATCATTCATGGGGCCACGTAATGTAGAATTTGCTATAAAAGAACAGTATAATACAGGAGAGCCAGCTTTAGATGCAACAATAAAGTATATGGAAAATGACAAATCCAAATTGTGGACATCAGTTGAGTTGCACAGCTTCTATTTAGCCAATGGGGGAAGCTTAACACGACCAAATCTAATAAGAAAAGTTAGTGATGTGTTTGGTTATGACCTGCTAGTACTTTCGTCCCAGGGTCTGGCGAATATTATTATATTTCGAAGCAAAGCCTCCAGTTTACTGAGGTTAGAGGATTTAGACGAGGATAATATCCCAATTGAAGGTATAGCCAAATAAATTGTGAGTAAATGCAAGAAAATCAATTACAATAAGGGAAAATACAACATACGAATAGATAAAAGCCTGGCTTCAGAACAATCAAGTACAACACTATCAAGATTATTGTCTTGCATGTCTGATAAACTAAATGACACTCTACCTGCAAAGATGATTTGTAATATGGTAACAGGCGTCATAAACAATAAGCCGACATCTCTACAAATTGCGCTTGGTATTGAAACCAGAGAATAGGCGAAAATTAACAACTTATATGACTTTGGTGTCACCTGATCCTATGATGAAATGCTTCGGTTCAAGACGTCTGCTGCTGTGTCTACTGTAAATGAAGCAGATACTACCGCTCTACGGCCTATAACTGATGGGAATGATGGTTTGATCCAGGCCGTTGCAGACAATTTTGATGCCAATGTCTCATCTCAAAACGGTCTGAAATCAACCCATGCTCTGGCGTTGCTACTAACGCAGAACAAGAAGACATTGGACAACACACCACAATGTCATGGGATAATAGATAGGATATCCAGGGATGCTATGAAACTCCAATCGCGTCCTATGTACAAGTCCAACACTACCAAGGACCAAAAAAACCTGATATGCCAGCTCACTACCCACAACGCTGTGTCTTGCCATTACGAATGTTAGCAGAACGTGTAATATTGAATACAAGAGCGAGATATTTAGATCTTCAATTTATGAGAGACATAACAACAGTCAACAACACGCCAGAATTTGGACGATACAATACAGCGATTGTACGGACACAAGGCCAAGCTTTGAAACCAGGGTCATCAGTCATGTACACACCTCTGATTGATATGGTGCCTTCCGATCCCGATACCATGATGACGGCCATGTGCGAAGCTCAGAGACTAACACTGAAATGTGGACAAGGATTCACTGTATTTACCGCCGACCAACAGCTTTATCGCGTAATGGTTATGTGGGTACAGCCTCAGGTTTTCCCAAACTTTTACCCGAGACTTGGAGGAATGCATACTTTGATGAGTTTTGTTGGTTGTGTGGGAGTCCTGATGGCAAACAGTGGCCTTGAAGATATATTGAAGGCAGCATTTGGTGGTGTGGCGCGAATGTTGACGGGGAAGAACTTCCCTGAAAACGTAAGGGCTCTCAGAATGGTAGCTGAAGAAGTGCTGAGAAATGTAGATCCGGATGCAAACAACTACGATGAGCTGACAAAATGCTTAGAAGATAAGGCCAAGCACAGCAGAACGACTCGACTTTGGCTTGACTGCCTGATAAAGCCGGTATTCATCATGATGCTCTTTGTCCGAGCTGAACGAGAGGCGGAATGGGGCCTGCACCTCTCCGCTGTTGCCGCTATGATGCCATATTTCTTCGCTGCTGGTCATATAAATTATGCTAGATATGGCTTCACACTAGCGTTCGTTTAGTGCAGTGTGGCGGTTGTAAAAAGTCTCCCCGTGCTACGAATCAGTAGTCTTATTTTTTACTGGTCCTTTGGGACCAACGAGCCCAATATAGGTGACTTTGAAGTAGAATACCGCTTAAGCCGATGCTAGGGGGCGTGAGCAGTGTTGCTTCTTTCATTACTTCTCATGAAATGACTCAATAAAACCGAGACTGCTGCTTTATTCTCTTAATTGTGTTAGTTGCTCTCAAAGGATCACCTTTATCAGTACATATTGTATTACTTGCGGTCAATGGAAAGTCTTCCTGGAGATGTTCAGGCCAGGTTTCTTGCAGGTGAACATGTGATGCGCCATCATGCCGGATTGTGGAATGGCCTCTGGTCCGATATGTTTATCGAGACCACATTTATGCGCTACGGTCATGGCCCTGGGGGTATTATTGGCATCACACTGAAGGAGTCTGCTTTAAAGCGTTGGGCGCTTAGTCTGTACATCTGCAGCCGCCTTCTCCAAGACATCAAAAACGGATGAGAGATGTTGATGAAGAAACCGCTCATGTCAGTACACATAAAGAAGAATCATCCGCTCGCATCAAATCTGATAGTGTTGACAGGAAGAACATCCGTCAGAAGTTGGATACATGTATAGATCCAATGGATCCTGAGGAACATAGCACTGGTATTTTAAACATCGTGTCTGGAAGAATCAGTTCGGATGCTGTGAATGCTGTTGAGGCTGTTAATCTTGGGATGCGACAAATGGTTGATTATGAAAATACATGGCCGGTGGGTTTCAATAACACATTGTCCAACAAGGTCGTGACTATGGCTGTCAACAAAAAGGGTGTGAAATGTGGTGCAGATACTATCTATGACACAGAATTGATCTATGAACGAGTTATGGGTTTACTGTCATCAAGATCAATTGACTTGAAAGATATACTCAACCATGAACTTGCACCAGTGCCTACTTCAATGTTCGATGGCAATGGTAACATGAGGATAGCCACTTCCAAATCAACATTGAAGAGGAAGCTACAAGTCACCCTGTCAGCTTGAACATCATTGAAGCCAGACACCATTGTGATTGATGGTTGCGCAGTTCTTTGGTGTATCCATTGGCCGTCAAATGGTACAGTCCAAGATTTCGTCAATAGCTTCTGGCGATATGTATCATTACACATGAATTCCAGCGATGTATACCTGATATTTGATCGATACCATCCATACAGCATCAAGAGCGTTACAAGAATCGGGCGTGCCAGTAGTCACAAGTCAATTGCTGACCACCACTACACCACTCCCAGCTCAGCAAATTATACTCACCAACGTGGAAAATAAGATCCAGTTAATCAACATCATCTGTGAAGATCTCAAATGTAGAGCCAAGGAGTGAAGAACAAGTTGGTGATCACAGGCTCATCAGAGATCCCCGTTGAGATACATCACAGCGTAGTAGTTGACCGAGTGGATTTGCGAACCAGCCACGAGGAAGCCGATGTAATAATCCCCCAACAAGTCGTTAATGCTAACACCGAAGGCGCCAAGTGCATAAAGGTCATTTGTGACGACACTGATGTATTTGTGTTACTTATGCTTGTTTATTTGCTAATATCGTGTACAGTGTTGATGGAAAGCACAAGTGCAGACAGAACGGTGCTACAACATAGAAAAACATGGCAATACTTCCGAGTTTGTTGGGAGCGCATGCACTGTCAGGCTGCGACACAGTCGCCAGACTAAGTGGGATTGGAAAAGTAAAAGTGGTCAAGCAGTTGGAGAAGGGATTGCGCCTAGACTTTCTTGGAAACATCGATGCAGATATGGATGATGTTAATGTTGAAGCAACATCATTCATCGCCGCATGTTACGGAAAACCAAACAATAGCATGTCCAGTGTAAGGTATGAGTTCTGGTTGTCAAAAATGGGGAAAAAGAACACCAGGAAGATGCCAAAACTCCAGTCATTGCCGCCAACAACCGAGTCATTCCTAGAAAATGTAAAAAGGGCTCATCTTCAAACCTGTATTTGGAAAAATGCATTAGAACAGGATCCTCCAAACCTGGATGTCACTGACTTTGGTTGGAGCAAAGACGTAAAGTCCAAAGTGCTCTCACCCATCATAATCTCCGAAGACAAACCGCTCGCTCCAGCATGTGTGCTAGAATTGATCTCATGTGGTTGTTCATCTCACCAACCATGTGGAACGGCAAGATGTGGTTGCTATGGTGCACATCTGGCATGCACCATATTCTGCAACTGTCACCAAACGTGCAACTGTGAGAACAGGTTCACTAAAGAGGCTGGTGATCATAGTGGTGAAAGCGAACCAGAATGTGACAGTAACGATGAAGCTTAAATACAAAATAATGAAAATACTTTGCATACATATTTCAGTATTATGCAATATTAAAACAGTAGCATAATTTACATGGAACACAGTATGCAGTATTATCAACATAGAACATTGTTGTAATATAATTTCGTTGTTTACGTTCAGTTTAAAACATGTTTTGCAGTACATGTAATACAGTGCATTATTATGAAAGTATAAATCAGATTGTATTGTAATTAAAGAAGTAGATTAACAGTTAACATATGTTTTCTTCTTCAAATTATCCTTTTAAAGGTTGAGCAAGTTATCTCAAACAGTAAACACAATAAGTATTTTCAGAATCCTATTCTAATCTCATGTAGTCATGAGATACATGTATATCAATTTTTGCATTTTAGGCGGCCATTTTGTCGGCCATCTTGGATTTTTCATGTGATTTTCATCTTTAAATAATAAGTTTAATGTTTAACAGATTATCTAACAATAAATACCCGCATAATAGTGTTATAATATGATGTAGTTCATGAGATATGTCGATTTTACCTTTTTGTCGGCCATTTTGTCGGCCATCTTGGATTTGTCATGTGATTTTATCCTTAAATATTAAGTTTAATGTTTAATAGATTATCTCTAACAACAAACACAATAAATACCCGCATAATATTGTTCTAATATGATGTAGTTCAGGAGATGCGTCGATTTTCCCTTTTTGGCGGCCATTTTGTCGGCCATCTTGAATATCTCAAAATGCTCAAGGATGCCAGGGTGGCATCAGTTGGATTCTAAGTAGGGACATGTTGTGGAACGTTTTTATGCAAAAACATTTTATGCGTACTGTTTATTTAGGTTTTCTGGTTCACATGTAAACAGCCAATTCCGCTTACAACTACAAGGCAACCGTTGGAAGTGAAAGCGGTTAGTATTGTACATTTAGCAGCCCCATACCGATACATACATATAGGATAAATTCGCTACTGTTCAAAGGCATGTGGTAAACATGCTTAGCTCAGACGTGGCAAATCAAGTTCAACTTCTTATGAGGTGTATGTGTCTCAACTTCTTCGTTTTTCGAGAGCTTGTACACGAGTTGAGGACTTTAATATTCGTAATCTTTGCAGAACTAAAAAGCTACTCATTCAGGTTTACGGTTAACATAAACTTCATAAAACTTTTGGAAATTTTTATTATCGTAACCCTGATCTTCTTTCCAAATATAAAAGTAATTTAAGGACTCTTCTGCAACAAGGATTATCACAGCCTGACTTCTATGGTGATGTGATTTGTAAACTTCGTAAGATTTTGGTCATGATCACTTTCATACTATATTTGTTAAACTTGTTAAAAAGTTTATCAAAATAGGTTATGACACTATCATTTTGCAACGTACTGCATGCTTGGTGATGGACCCTTTTACAGTTCACCACTATGCTTTCCTCTTTAATTGTACGATGACCGGACAGGCTGTGGACCCTATGATGACGCCTACCTAAAGCCCAATGGGACGGTGGCGTTTGATGTTTGTCTATGATCTTTCTTGTCGTGCCCTTAATGGTTTATTCTCCTGTTGCTCTGGCTTCTGCCAAGTCATTGAGTACCTTCAGTGTGGCTTTCTAGGCTATTGTTTTTTTGTATTATATTTACACGAGCATATTTGTGTTTTACTTATATTTCCTATTGATGCTACCTTTTTGATTAGAGATTAGATCATGGCGGGGATTTCTTTATTAGTAGCCCTATTGTCAACCTTTTTGTGTTTGTGATGTCGTTTGCATTTTTTATTATTTTTTACCTTCTCGTTTGTCTGTTTGCGTGTTTGTTTTTATGTTTTGTGGTTGACTGTCGTCCTTGAAAGCTGCTTTCCCTGTCCGATATCTTTATCTTTCTTCATATTGTGGAAACCCATATTTAAATAAAGTTATCACAAACGTGCTGAACAATATAAACATTGTGCATATGCAATACGTCCTAATCTCATATCAGCCCTAGAGTTGGGGCCTGTCACTGTCAATGCATTTTGTCTGAATCATTACATCTAACTTGCAGCGGCATGATAACACAAAACGAAAAGTAAAATATTTTAGTTTATCCTAGAATATTGTTATTACCACTTTTCGTCTCTAGATGGAGATATAGCTCATGTACTCGTATGAGAATTATTATGAGTGAACGTACGTCAGCTTCGCTATTTTCATATCACACCCTAAAGATCTCGTGCTGATGTTAAGGTCTCGGGCCGATACAGTGTGTGCTATGAAAATGCCCATTCATTATTCTCTATGTGTAGGAAAAATATTTAATCTTTGAAATTGCAGAAAAAACAAAACAACATATACAAAATATCATTATGGCTGATATTGTCTTACATTGTATTAACAGCTCCTTCTTTTGTTACAGCTGCATGGTGTTTTAAGTTATTCCTGTCATTCGTAAGAATCAAAAGTTGTTCACTTACAAGTCACACCGTCTTGTAAGTTGTATTGTAGGAAATGTTCAGTCACTACCAAGATCGCGACACTTTTGTATCAAATTTCGTTCTTTAAATCGCAGGACAGAACGTATATATTTATCGACGCAAACAGAGCAAATTCGCAATCTTTTAATAAACATACAATACATGATAAAGTTCAGCACTTACCTCAGGGGAACACTATCGTCCGCCGTCTTGGAAATGTCTGAACATTTCCTACTGTACAACTTACAACACAGTGAGTCAAGTCGAACCTTCTCGCTACGGGTTTCAAACGCAGCGTCTTTACAATCCCGGCCACGGAAGCACTATTCTTTTTTTTTTGGTAGAAATACGTGTATTTGTCTGTATATGACTTTGTGCAGATACAAAGTGTGCAAAATAAATATTTTTCTTCTTGAAACTTGAAATGTATTTTTCCATTTTATTTCAATCTGTTGCCATTTTCCAATTTTCATTTAATGATAATGTATGTAGATAATTGTAGTTACAGAAAACAACGATACATACATTTTACAGCTGCGTACATATCATAGTTTGATAAAAATCTTTATGTTTATTAACACAAGATTTGTTTTAACATCAAAAGTGGTCTGCAAATCAAAACATAATACTGCTAGTTTAATTAATCTTAGCTATACTTATTTAATTCCACAAGTGTTCTTGACGCGGTCAAAAAAAATCTTCGAGGACCTAGCTAGCCTATTAATGATCGTAAAAGAAGACTTAAATATGGTGTTAACAACGTTGCAGTCTACCATATTAATAGGATCCAGAAAGTTCTTACGGATGGCGGGATGGTATACATTTTTGGTTCTACCCAGAACAGGTAGGGTGGTCGGCCTCTACCAAAAAAAAATGGACCGTCATATATGGCCTATCATGTACTAAAATGACATAAAATAACATTCATACAAGAAAAAACAAAAGAAAGTTTACATTCGTCTTGGTGCTATTTAACCTATAATATGTTTCGGTGCCGACAGGTTTTTATAAACAAACACCTGAGTTAGTCTCAATCAAACACCTGAGTTAGTCTCAATCAAACACCTCAGTTAGTCTCAATCAAACAGTCTCAATCAAACCGAGACTGCAATAATTCGTATGTGTCGTGCTCGGCCGTTTCCAAAGGTCCAATATCATATTCTTTTTTTATAGCACAGTGGCGTTGTTTGTGCAGTGTGACGGCAGTAAAACGTCTCCCCGCGCTTGCAATCAGTACTGTTATTCATTCGATCTTTGGAGATCGCTGAGCCAGATACTTATATTTAGTTATCGGTGGTATATTTTCAATTTCTTTTGTTTTCTTACTTAATTTTTGATTCGGTGGTTCCACTACACCGGCCGATAAAAGGTTCTGGGTATTATTTAACCACTCATAGGATATGTTGTCTGCTTTTTAATTTAGTATTTTTGCTGTTACTTGTGGTACGTAGGCTTCATAACCGCTGCTCCCAAATAAATTCCATTATGTTTATTTTGCTCTTCGGGGCATTGAATTTTATTAGATATTGGGACCATGCGCCGTACGACATGGGGAAGCAGTATACTCCATGTCTACCGCCATATGCATGCCATCTTCGGGATGGTTAACATTTTGTACTATTGATTTTATGAATATTGAGTTCTGCTCAATCGGGGCTACATGGCATTAGCGGTACCAGCATATTTCCCTACCGCTCATGAACAGTCTCAATCAAACCGAGACTGCAATATTTCGTATGTGTCGTGCTCGGCCGTTTCCAAAAGTCCATTATCTTACTCTATTTAGGAGTCAAAATTCAAAATGGCCGCCACATAAACTATATTGATAATGTTGTTCTAATATGTGAGGAAACTTAGCACTTATTGTAATCTTTGAACACTTTAAATTATTCAAACAGTGTGTCTAATTTTTGGATTAACCCAGCATTAAATAACAACTGTTACAAACAGTCACGTTTCCTTTAATTTCACTTGGACCATATTTTTATTATTTCGGATTTACTGAGATCTCTATAATCAATGATACTTGCTACAAACAAATATATGTGTTCAAACCAAAAGAAGTCTATTAAGATATGCTGTTTGGTCATCCCATCATCAACCTAAATAAACGCCCATGATCTCATATTAGCAAATAATACAATTCTAAAAAAATATTATCAGAATTACATATAGAATAAATGATCATTTTTAAGAGCACACTTTACTATTATTTAATAAAATAGTGACAGTAATAAAATAAGAACAGTATCCATATTCAAACAGTACAACAATACGACAGTACAACAATACAACAGTACAACAATACACATTCGATTCATGGATAATATGTTTGATAACACGAACAACTTTGTCAGCGGATATAAATTCGGTAATTTCATTACATGTACAAGTTGTTTTCAGAAGTTCATAACTTCTTCATTTATAAACGGATTTTAGTCATTTTTATATCCAGATAAACTACATAGCATAGGCTAACGGGATTAATATCTTTAAAGAAATTAATAAAATAGTTTGGGGGCCGGGTGTTTCGAACCAAATACCGCGGTAATAAATAAATACAATTTCGCATGTCATGTATATATAGCGTCTTATAACTTCCCGAATGTTCGCCCGATTTTAATTATCCTTACATGTTTAGAAGGTAGTTATCTTCAGCTAAATAAATATATACAAAGCTCTTCAGATCAAAGCTGTTTTTAATATTCCGTGGGGCTATGTGTTTTCTTCCGTCAAAATAGGTCGAATTTGTGATTCTGATGTATGTATGTGTTGCATTCATTAAATCACTTATTTCGCGTCTTAATTTAAATATCTTTACTGTGTTAGAGAGTACATGGACGACGCATTCTAATGATATATATGTTTACTATTTATGTTAAATAATAGCTGATTACGAATACCATGCTACTAGGATCATAACGATAATTGGACAAAACAAATCAAGCTGCTCGGTTTGTACCCTTTCCAGCTCCTCCTGACATATACAATGGGGGTCCCATACCGCATCTGCATACTCTAAGATATTTGGGACCAAATCTTAACATTGCGGGGACAACTTGATAAATTGCTTTTGAGTATACCTATGTTCTGTTTGCTCTGGTGCAAACATTCCCTATGTGTGTATTCCACCTTAAATCTTCTGATATAGTAACACTTGCTAGGCTGTCCCATTTCCTTGCCCATATGCCTAAATTGTCTACATTTTCCTGTATCCTTTTCCGATCTTCCTCATGTTAATAAATATTCATCAGCAAACAGTCGAATTTCTGGCTGGATACCTTTAGTCATATCATTTATGTACAGCGAGAAAAGTACCTGACCTAGCACAATGCATTGTGGTACACCCGAGATGACAGAAGACCAATTGATATTTCACCATTAACTATGACACAATGCGACCTGTTATTGAAATTATCCGTTAAATCAGTGAGCAATACACTTTAATATATACATGGAAATGTTACAGGAAAACATTTAGGAACTTAAGTATCTTCCCGTTAACACATGTTCGGTGCCTTAAATGTCTTCTGATGTTTCAACTTAACAGATCAATATTAAGATTCTACAAAATACCAATACAGTTTATCATTATACATTGTACACCAAATACCTTAGGATTGACGCTAACTCCGTGTCATTGACCCTAGCTCCGGATCATTGACTCCAGCTCTTACCCAAAATTGACCTTAAATCCTCTATGCACTGATTTCTCATAATAAATTTACTATATAATGAATATATGATGGGCTTTTCATCTCCACGTATACACACAACTGACTTTCATGAACAAATACAAATATGCACAGAAAAATGCGATATGTCGAGGAAAACACAAATACCTCCCACACTTATAGGCGAAAAATTAAATAATAATTGGCAATATTTCTGCAACATGAACATGGTTTGAACACATATAATTGGAATAGCATTCCCCAATTTTTGAAATAAATCGTTTGATTCATTAAATAATGAAAAATAACGAGTTGAACTCACCCTCTGTTGTGTTTTTTTTGTCCTTGTCTCTACCTCGGAAGTGTCATTGACTCTCGTTTCCAAAAGGATCTAGAGTCAATGTTTAGTATCCGTGTATAACGCTAATTTTGAAATAAAATTCTGCAGATTGCCAACAATTAATAAATTGGATTCTCTTATGTCAAAGCAATCTAAACATAGTTTGGAACAATTAAGTAAATATTTCTATTTTGCCGTTAAAATGCATTCAGAATAATTAGAGTACATAATTAAGCATGTTTGTAACAACGCTAAAGGTAACAATTCCACTAAAGGTAACAACCGCCGCTAAAGTTAACAATTTCGCTAAAGGTATTTAACAACCGCCGCTAAAGGTAACAATTCCGCTAAAGGTAACAACCGCCGCTAAAGGTAACAATTCCAATGCTAAAGGTAACAACCTCCGCTAAATGTAACACTCACTTCTTCCGCTTAAGGTAACAACGCTAACGCTAAAGGTAACAACTTTTTCATGTTAACGCTGAAGGTAACAACTATCTACGATAAAGACAATTTTCGTGCACGGCGGGCTCCTGGGTAGAACCACCGACGTTTCGCAAGCCAGCTGGATAGCTTCCTCACATAAAGATTCATAGGCCCCTGAGGGATCGAACCTACAGCGGTGAGGGGCAAGTGATTTCAAATCAGAGACGTTTACCACTCGGCCACGGACGCCCCTTATCTAAAACAGATAAGTATACTGAAGCGAAAAAGAAAGATTCTCGGGAATTTCTGCTATATATTGTATGTACAAATTGCTGCTGTTAATCGAATGGTACATGGCTAGGTAAGACCTTTCCTTTTGCAAATACGACTAAAACAACAAATAACAAAGCAATAGTATTCATTCAAAGTTTTATTATTGACAGAGTACTCGTTAGGCTCAAGCATGTGAGCAAATTTAGGATGCAAAATTCTTTACGTTAAATACAGTACTAAAATGGCTCAATTTTTCATATAGGAACTTCAACATTTATGAATTTCTTGTTCACAGTGTACTGTGATTAAAACGTCTACAACATAACAGGTTTGTCTTTTCTCTAACTAACTGTAAACATTTGTTTGTAAAACATCTTGGGATTTCTTTGGAATATTATGTGGAATTAAGTGTGCAGTATGTACAATATATAGCGGAAAATCCCGTTTTTAACCGTTAGACATGAGTCTAAACTTGGTGCTTTAATACAATTAGAATAAAAGCCATTGCAGATACAACATTTGAGTTTATGTATGTGGGTGTTTAGTTCTAAGGTTTATATTCCGTCCGCCATTTAACCAATAGGACATCCTAAATGTATAGACACGATATATGCTGGAATGGATATATGTGTGTATGTGTATGGGGAGTGGGAGTGCAGGGGTGGGGTCGCAACGATGAAAAAAATACAGTTTGCAGACAAACACATAAAATAGGCATTTCACGTGAATTCCTCAGATCCTATTCCTCTGAATCCGCAACCACTAATAGGCCTTGAGCCAGACCCCAACATTTTCGATATTGTTACCAACTCAAGGGACAAATTCTACCATCACTTTTTGAAAAGAGCAATGTATATAGATTACATTTTTCCATGATAGCAATCTGGAACAGGTAGCTTATATTAAAAAAAATCGAACATTAATAGGTTATCATTGTAGCGATTTCATATAAGTTTTTGATGTTCATTTTTGAATGTCATGCTTGTGTGAATAATTATTGATGTACTTTTTAAAGATGCACTTAAGTTTACAATTCATTGAGTTACATAAAGCGTAAATAAGCTCTTTTTTAGCACTGAATTCAGTTTAAAATCTCTATTTTGCTTCAAATTCGAAGTCAATTTACCCCACCCACTATTGACACATTTTTATGCATTTAGTTTAGTTAATATTTTTTACAATATATGTGTAAACTTGTAAAAATCAGTAATTTACAACCTTTCTACATGATTTAAATAATATTATAATATGAATAAGGGATTGTTATGATATATTGATGAAATTAAGTACCAAGCAATGTCCATGGCATTGCACATATGTATTCAGTAAGCCTGATAAGTTGAGACGCATGCCAAACTGGAAGTATAAGCCTTCCTCAAAGTAACTGCAACATAAATAGTATTAACATGTTCTGATATATACATATATTGCACAGACGACACATAGTCCAAAGGATTCTAGATAAAGGAATTGTGTGGTTTAACGTGGTTTTTTTTAAACAAAAGTCTTTTTTTAGGTATATGGGTCATGGCAATACTTATTATGATTACACATTTGGATTATGTATTACACATAAATACATGAATTAAACCAGTACACTGATTAAACATTGCATATTGCAACGCAAAATCTTAAAAGTTGTCTATTTTAATACTTTTTAATTACAATGTATGCATATGTTAAGGATTTTTACACCTGAATTACCCCACCCATATACAACACAATGAAGAATTCTGCATACGAAATGTAAAAATAGTAGTATATGCATTTGCACGAACCATTTTTGTCTTACTGAAAAACGAATCGACGAAGATGAATTGATTTGATTTGGGGTTTTACGGCGCACCAACACAAACATGTAATATGGCGCCAACAGGAATGAACATTCGACCCGGCTCACTCTTTATTAACATCTAGATAAAAATGTGCAGAATGTGTCTAGAACCTTCTTACCTGCAGAACTGCAGAGTTGCTGCAAATTCTCTAGTAAACACTCCATTTTTCGCTGGAGCCACGATCACTGCCACCACTGAAGTAGCACCTGAAGCAATACAGGTTTCATGATGAAAATAATGAACAAAAATGACAAAATTAACATGAATTCAGGGAAATTTTACCCCTATGCCTGGATATGCAGTGGTCATATTCTTGCCCGGGAACCACACGGCGTCGACGAAGAAATATTTTTAGGGTGATACCCAGATCACTGTGCTAACTACTTACCATGACAACTATTTGTTAGTATTGGTGCAGTTGTTACATATCACCTGCTTAGGATATTTATCTAAACATAGGTTGTGATGTTCTCCGTACTTGATTTAGAGTACGGAATTATCCTAGGATAGTAAGCATCAAACCTATTTTTGCGCGTGCAAGTGGAATGATTATTACCTAAAAAAGGTGTATTGCCAATGAAGAGAGAGAGAGAGGGAGTGTTGAACCTCTGAATTTAAAGTCCCCCATGCTATCCACTGCATCAACAGGCTGTATGCGCTGAAGCAGGATGACTGCATTAAAATACATACAACTAAAATGTTAATCCGTCATAAAGGTTATATCCAAGAAGCTGGGTTCACAACGGTCTCTCTTATCTAGCATTCATGTATGTCGAGTTGCAATATGCCTGCAAGCCTTATATATGCCCAGCTCATTGCTGTTTTGATAAACTTGGCAATTAATGCCTTGGGATAGAACAGGACAATTATGAATACTCAGTTCATAGTATCTGATTTAAATAATATAACTTAATGTGACAATATAACATACATATAAGATATAAAAAATATGTAAACGCTTCCAGATAAGAATCGGTACCCAGTATCGAGATAGATTACATTTAGTGACCACGGTTAGTTTACTGATGTTTACTCTAAAAGCTATATCCGACATACAGGTGCTACTGCAGTTAAAGTAGCTATCCCGCCACCAACAGCCACATTTTGCAACATATGTACATCGTTTCTAAACCTACTGACCACAAGGTATAGAAATAACACATCGTTTGAGAATCAAAACTCTATAGATACAATATAAAAAGCTTTAACCAGCCAGACAAAAAAAAATGGATAATTCATTTTACACTTATTCAATTACGGATATTACAAAACCCCATGAATAAACATATACTTTTAAGCGACACATATGCATTATTATATGAGATGAACACCTGGATAGAGTTTTGATAAACTGTTTTTGTAGTGTAATTTTGTCGTAATTTGGCGGTTATTTTAAATTGTGTATAACAAACACCTAAATATCAACAGTTAAACCGTAAAATGCCTTTTCTTTTTCTTTCTGTTTCTTTTTTATAATTTGTCGAAAATGCAGTGGTATACTTTGTGATTTTAGTTCGTGGTTTTATTCAATATGCGATTTGTAAATATGGTTAAGTCTTCATAATGGAATACCTTATCAAAAGTCACATTCTCTATATATTTCAGTTCGCTTAAATTTTTTGAAGTGATTTTATGAAAAGTGTACAACTTCAAGCCATAAACAAGAGACCCACTCGCCTTGTCTCAAAGTGCTCTCATGTTTTAGGAAACAACAACAATTTCTTTATATAAATCTGTAAAACGGTGACCCCCGTAGTGGCCATATTTGACCCCATTGTCGCCATTTGAACAAACTAGGTAGAGGATCATAAGCTTATGGTACATACGAACTATTATTTAGCTTTTGAAGTATCAGAAGCTCTTTGAATATGTTTTCCTATATAATTCAATGTTATAGCGTGACCCCCGGGACGGGGCCAAAATTGATTCCAGGCTTGATTCAAGAGGGACACCATTTAAATTATTTGGTACAGGACAATAATCTTAAGCTACATATAGCTTATTACACCTCTAGGTCTTGTAGTTTCAGAGAAGATGTTTATAGACGTTCCTGCATAACTCTATGTAAATATGTGACCCCCGGGACCGGGCGAAATTTGACCATAAGATCACCATTTGAACAAAATAAATTGGTAGAGATCGATACTCTTATGCTACATGCATCGTATTAGACCTCTAGCTCTTGTAGTATCAGAAATGAATATATTTATGGACTTTCCTATAAAACTCTTTGTAAAACTTTAACCCCAGAACCCCTCCCCACCCGCCGTATGGTTGCCAGAATACAACCACTGCAAACACACCGTCACATGCAGAGGGGTAGGAGCACCCCCCCCCCCCCCCCCCCACCCCACCCTAATTCATATTCATTTTGTCATTTTTTGTTCATGCTAATTAAAGGTCTTCATCATGACCCCTGCATTGTTTCAGGTGCCATCCCAATCACATCACTAAGAGCAGTGGCAGAAAACAATAAACGTGGCTACAGCGTAAATAGAGTGTCTACAATAGAATTTGCAGCAACTCTGCAGTTCAGGATGAGAAGGTCCTAGGCCCATTCTCTATATTTTATCTCGATGTACATGGAGGATGAGCCTGGCATGTTCATGCTTGTTAGGCGCCATATAACCTTTCATGTGTTAGTGCGCCTTAAAACCCAGTTCAATTCAATTCAATAACCCCAGAACCGGGCCATAGTTGGACACAGAGTCACGATTTGAACAAAAGTAGTAGAGAACCATAAGCTTGTACAATATGCAAAATAATAGACCTCCGGTTCTTGTGTTTTTTTAAAGAAGAGACTTTAAAGATGTTTCTATATGACTCTATGTAAATATATGACCCCTGGGCCGGAGCCAGATATGACCCCAGGGTCAACATTTTAACAAACTTGCTAGTGGACCATAAGCTTATGCTTCATGCATAATATGGGACCTCTAGCTCTTACAGTTTTAGAGAAAATTATTTATGTTTAAAGATTTCCTATATAACTGTATGAAAAAATGTTACCCCCGGGGCTGGGCCATATTTGACCCTTGGGTCACCATTTTATAAATACTTGGTAGAGGACCCTAAATGTATAATACATGCAAAATATTAGACCTGTAGCTCTTCTAGTTTCAGCGAAAACGATTTTTTAAAGAAACAAGAGTTTTGCTTAAAAGGGGGAGATAACTCCAATAACAAGAATCAGCTACCCTGTTCACACTGCTATCATGTATTTTTTGTTTCTCTACAAGGTACTCAATAACATGGTACTAGTAAGAATTTGTCCCTTGAGATGGTAACAAAAAAGTGTATGGCTCACGGTCTATAATACTTATTGATGTAAATTGTCTAGGTATTGTATCGATCATACTATGCTCAAATTAATGCATAGCCGTAGGAACGGGGTGGGGAGAGGGAGGGCAGGCACATCTCAATAATATGACAGGGGTGGGCCTAGTATATGTTTTCCTCCACTTCCCACCACATATTTTTGCCAATTTATGTTTTGACCCAACACAAGTGATTGTGACCGGCAAGGCATAACACTAATCAACTGACAGAGAAATTCATTAAAACAAGTGACAAGCAAAAAGAAAGAGAAAAAATTTATCAAAATTTGAAAATGCTCATTTGGGCCCCACCTGCCTTCCGAGTATCTAAAACCGTCCTACGCCACTGTAATGTACGGCAGCAATGATCATTCGTAAACAATAATACCTCTCAAATATATAGTGTATGGATAATGAACAATTTTTACCGTAATTATGAGCTGCTGATCCGGCCAATATTTGCTTGTCGACTTTTGACGTAATCCAATATCATTCAAAATTAAAATATAAATATATTCCAAGGGTTTAATGTTCAAAATGATATAGGCCACCAGGTGCTCAATGCTACTTAACGGAATAAACAAATTGGATATATCTTGATCATTTAATAGATTTTAAATTAATGTCTATGTCTAGCAAAATAAAGTGATAAAAAAATACATGTTGCCTAAATAGCCAAAATCGATGAGGAGTTAAGGGGGTATATGGTAAACAAAATAGAACAAAACTTGTTATATATCAAAATGTTCGTCTTGGTTTAAAGTTTATCAGACAATCAGCATAAATTGGCAAAAATGAGGGCGATCCGAGTAAACCAATATGGCATCCAAGATGGCCGCCATTTTTGTAAAAATTGCTACTGTCGTCCTTGAATGCTGCTTTCCCTGTCCGATATTTTTGTCTTTCTTTATATGAAGATATAATATCATCAGGTCAGTACTAGTGAGTATATTTTTACATAGTTTTAGCAATTTAATACTTATTTTAACCTTTTAGAGAAAAACATATGTCATTAATTTCCAAAAGAGGTCAAAATCTGGGTCAATACTGCAAATTATTTTTTAAAAAACGTGTTGCAGCCCTATACTTTTTTAAAAAGTATGATATAATTGTTTTGCTTTTAAAGCAACTTCTTTAAATTTAAAAGAGTATATATTTCTGTTATATCTATACAAAGAGACCAAAATACCTTCAATATCTTTAAATAAATTATTAAATAAAAAGAGAGGATGAAACTGAACAAAATGTTTGCTGTATAATACATCTTGCTACTGCAATTTTAGTAAATATTTAGTTTTATGTAATCTTATAAAGTTGTTTATTTTAACCACAGTGTAACAAACTGAGTGCATATTTACTTAGAGTTTTTAACTGTGTTTGTCGGGGCCTCATTTTCCCTGATTTTGAATAGGAATTTTGGTAGATTTTTGCCAAGCGCATCATTTATAATCGATGCCTATATCTAATAAATGATATTTTACTATATTCATTCTATTGATAAAGAATAAGTTGTTTTGGCGTTTATTTCATCAAAATCCATCAACTATTAAGGAAGTTATGATGTACAAGCTGTGTATTATGAGTAAATTTGCCAGTATTTACCAGTACGGGCCTAATAAATGTATAGAATTCTTATTACGACACTACGTGCAGTCCGAGAAGTCCGAGTAACATGACATTTGCATGGATGGCGTGTCCTTGTTGGGACTGTTTATATGGGTGTCGAAATCGTAAGAACTTGTCACAGGATCGCAAGCCATTATCCAGAGTAGTAGTGACCATTACCATAACGGCAAAGGGTAAGTCAAATCTATTTTATTTGTTGTAAATTATTGTCACATTTAAATTGTTGTTCTGAAGTAAATATCTGCCGTTAAAAGCTATAGATAGTTAGCGGGATATTGTCTTTAATTCTTGTACGTTTTCAAACGTCATAATATTTTAGCAAATTATTGTCTGATACGATTATTGGGGCATATATTTACATTATTGATAATGCCAGTTGTTCTGTAGATAGTAAAATAGAATACGCGATTCAGATTGTATGTACTTTTCTACGGAGGTTTCTAACTGTCATTACCTTATTGCATAAACGGTTATTGTTTATTGTGCAGTATAAATCTCTCTGAGGTTGGTTTTCATATTTTCATTTTTATTCCATCACTCTGAGGTCGCTGTACCATTATAGCCTATAATGTGTTAACGGGATGTAAAAACAATTCAGTCAGTTAATGGTTGAAATTATTATGTTGTAAGTTTTGCGTTACATCCAGAAATGTGAGATTTCTTGTCGATAAATTACATCTGTATTTGTTTTACACGTTTTGTTAAAGTTTATCATAATGTCTATTCGAAGAAGGTTTATAATTCGGGTTTATTCATTCTGAATAAAGATTGCTTTGCAATCAGTATTAGGTATGGTGATACCTTAGCGCTATTATAAAATACATGTTGTGATAACATTGTAAGACTGGGTATATATTTTGTAGCCGTATACGCTAGGATCGTAGAGCATGTAGAGCGTATTGTCGGGAGAGTGGTCTACGGGGTCGTAGGTTGGGAACGCCGTCATAGGACGCGGGAACTACAACAGTCGTTATTTGGGGACAGACCAGGCGGTAGCCACGGAGACGCTAGGCAAGAGGGCCTGGTTACGCAGATAGCTACGCCGATAACGTCACCGGATGTGTAATACCGGGATTGGGCCATCGCCGGAAATGATCGTGCGAGTGGGCGTCGCGTGTGAATTACGTCACCGGAAGTATGTGTGGTACCGGGACGAATAGCAACCGCTAAGGACGGGATTGCAATATAACGCGGGAGTAAAGTATTAGTGCCGGGAACTGTACCGGAAGGACTCAGCTAGATATAGCTTTGAGGGATGATATAGCGTGTGATATAGCATACACATATCATAAATACAGATATCAGATATTCAGTCTGATTAAAACCGAACAGTTTAATCTAACGGAGTGGACTTCATTTAAAACATGGTTTAAAACGTTGAGATTTCTACTTTGTAATTTGTCTTCATTTGTATATATATTCATCTTGTTGTAAATAAATGTGTAAATTTATTTATTCTTGATTCTCCCTTGGTGATTGTCTCCACTCGGTCAATCTTGTTACACACAGTTTATTCTACATTATTAAGAAGTAGTCATAAGGCCAAGGAAAAATATAGTCGTGTTTCAGGTTTCCAGCTCAAAAAATATAGGGTGTCGAATTAATTTTGTTTGTTTTTTACTACACGAAGGTAGAATTTACAACCAGAAAACATAATTCTAAACTTATGGTCATAGGGTAGACTGGTATCAGTCTATAAATTAGACTATAAATAATAAAGTTAGACAAATTAAAAAATAAAATAATACTTACAAATATTTTATTTCAAGCACTGTTTCTCTCCATGACTTAATGTTGAGATCAGACTATACAAGTTAAAAGTGGAGATATTTGCCTCTTTCAGTGCTAAGGAAATTCTATAATGATAGTTAAAAAGGTATAGTTGAAATGCTACAATATCAAGGACTGATGCCAGTCTAGACCTCAAGGATGTATATATTAATATACATAATTCAAAATGGCTCCAAAATGGACTTTGCACTCATCACATGAAGATGGGAAAGAAACGTCACAGAGCAGAACAAACATGCAGTTGTTTGGAACAAACATGCAGTTGTTTGGAGTATCATGCAATGTACATACAAGTACATGAATCACAATAATTGTATTCGTCATAGAAATCATTTATACTAAAAACAAATAAAACAATGGTAGATGATATAACTTTTTGATCAATTCATGATTTCTCGTAATAACATGATATTAAACATAATATTAACATGACTACAACAAATATAACTTTCCATAAATCAGGATTTCAATCAGGGTCACCATGTAGTGGCATAGAATGCTATATTTAATAGAGTAACGTACGAGACAAGAAAGCATAAAAGCATAAACATTGTAAAACATACAATGAAATAAAATTACCTCGAGTCATAAGCCTTGCTGCGGCAGCCATTGCCGGGTAAAAACAAGCGTAAACATCCGAGATACACCAATCGCAGTATTTAGCGTCGGATTAAGGCATTGACGAATACAGAACGAAAACGGTATCGTCATCATCGCGGCACAATAGATCGAGATTTCTTTTCTTTTTTCTTTTTTTTTTTGAAACAGGGTGGACAAAATATAGGGTCGGTCGGGAACCTGAAATACGACTATTTGTTTTCTTGGCCTATCAAACTACTCTTATTTCTACTCGTATGACTATTTTACTTGGGAGTATTTTACCAGAGCACCGGTAAAGATTATGAAGAGGGAACATTCAAATACAAACCGTAGACATTAGAATTAATTTGCTGTTTGAACAATCTAATTGAAATCAAAATCGTAAGGAAATATAAAAAGATCGGACAGGGAAAGCAGCATTCAAGGAGGACAGTCGACCACAAAACACAGAAACAAACAAGCAAACAGACAAACAAGAAGACAAAAGTAACAATAAATGCAAACGACATCACAAACACAAAAGGGTTAACAATAGGGCTACAGCCTTGGAACGGTCAGTGGGCAAAGTAGGCCACTGGGGGTTTAAACCGGTTCCAGGGTGCACCAAACCTCATACTTACCCTACTGTCATCACATTAAAAAAGGACAGTGTAAATAAAGAAATCCCCGCCATGATCTAATCTCTAACCAAAAAGGAGTAACATCATATTACTAAGATGTCATTAATGTATAACATTGGTAGATGCGACACGTTTGTGATGACAGAGCAGAGCTCCTTCCACTTTGGACAGAATTTCAGTCCAATATTGCATCTGACGGCTTACATCACAGAAAAAGTAGTATATACTCATTATATTAAATCGCCCCTCCTAATGAACACAACACTCAAACCAACAAACGGAAAATGAATGCCCTAGGTCAATCTAAAGATGTTTTACTGAACATTTAATAGTATAAGAAGGACATGAGGAGCTCAGAAAGAGTTGTTGATGCCTTACTAAAACAATGACAAATAGTAAATTAAAGATTATGTGAAATGTAAATCAAAAGATGTCCTAATTAATGAGGGAGAGTTTTATTAGGGGCTAATGACCATACACTCATTAAAACATAACCCCACTGGAAAGCGTTATGACTTTTGATAATGCACCTGTACCGTTGAGTTATTTTTGTGATGAGGGAAAATGGTTGCAAACAAAACGGCCGACATCTTGGAAAACATGTTCAACAAATATTCCACGAGTATCGGTTTTAAGGAGTATCGATGAAATGGATAGCATAATTTCGACGAAATGGAATTATTCAAATTTTACAGCCGATGTCGTCTTTAAACAAACATACAGTTACATGGCTTCATTGTTTTCAATGCATATACTTATACAGAAGGATGAATATTAAAAGCGCCCATGTTGTTTTTGAGCAGTACGAAAAGATCCTAATAGCCCAAACTCGTGAGAAACATGGACAAATGTTTCACTGTCTGCTTGCGTGTATGTTTCTGTGTTTTGTGGTTGACTGTCCTCCTTGAATGCTATTTTCCCTGTCCTATCTTTTTATATTTCTTTATAAACCATCTCACATAAAAAAAAAAAATATCATTCATGCCTAGAAAAAGGTTCTTACAAGTAACAAGAGTAAAGGAGATTTGAATATTGTATACGAAACACCTAGCTAAAGTGCCCATGAACTTCTTGGAGAGGACCAATATTATATACATCAGCCATTGTAGACAGCATTTGTCTGTGTAGTCGTCATTGGAGATCTTGCAAGTAACCCTGAGAAAGCTGATACCATCATAATTATTCATTTATTGCTATTCAGCCAACTTCAAAGCCAAACAAGGTGTTGTTCTTCTTCTCCTTAGACCAGACACGGGTGTACATACATGACTAGTATACCGATATGACCGTTTTGGTATTAAAAATCTATTCTGTGAGATTGGCAAGAAAAGCATTTAGATTTGCCCAGATTAATCCATATACATGATAGTGTTGATAAACGTTAATGTGAGCGTATCCTGTCGATGGTTTACACACCTGTTGCTCTTCCTTCGAAATTGGCATGAAAATGGCATCTACAGTAATGATGAACAGTGCTGGTGAGGAGTATCTCTCCGATAAATGTATGTCTCTAAACACGTTGAGAATAAAATGTGGTACTTGAAAAAAAGAGTTTAAACCCAAGGCAGTTACGCCCCCCCCCCCCACCCCCAAACATATGATTTTTACTTCATCTATCAAGTGTGCATGTCAGTTGATTTGGAGAGGATATGCTAAATGTGCCAGATCCAACAATGCGTGGATATGAGATTGATAAGACACAGGTCTTAATGTTATGAACCAGCAGTTGACGACCAGAATAACTGAGTGAGTTGGTCTGTTTCTGATGATCAATTTAATGATGTTAGTTCGTCAAATGAACAGTCGTGGGCATACACTGAAACATTCATTGGCCTCATTGGCCTGGCCTGGTCTGGTTTGGCCTGATCTTAAAATTGTTTTCTTTAATTGTTATTGGTCCAGGTCATGTCCTTAATCAGGTTCTTTGCAATGAGGGGCATTCACAAAAATGTTTGAATGTTAAATAAATATAATTGGTTGCATTGAATAAGCATTGATTGTGAGATGTCACTGGTATTAATCATGAGAAATGCTTCTAAGGAAGAAACATAATAGTGTGCAAATTGGAAAACAATAACAGTTAGGATATATTCATATTAATATGAAAAATAAAGTGAGTTAACGATTGCGTGATTGATAAATTAGTGACAGAATGAATTATTTTATAACAATGTATTAATTTGATGATTATGATTCAAAATATACGTTATGGAATGATATAATGGTACAGTGTTTTTGAAAAAGACAATTGATGGATGGATGGTTAAATGAAACTGAATGATTAGTGGGTTGATGGATGGTCGAATGGGTGCTTGCGTGGTTTCATTTTGGTAGGGTGGAAATGTGGGTAAGTTGCTGGATGGTAGGGTGGGTGGTGGGATCATCTGCTATAAATATATAACCTGAACATATTTAATTGTATTATAATTGTGTTATATTTGTATATTGTTTTCATGGATATTTTGTTAGTTAGTGTTATTATACCTCCTCCGCCTTATACTCTTGGTTTTGCCAAAGCAGTGCAGGTGTTGTGATTCCCGGGCGTGGCGTACATGATACATGGTATTTATTATATACTATTGAACCTGCCATGAATAATATTGAATAGTAATGAAAAAGTTAAAATAGCGGACAAAACAATCACTTCTCCGCTTCAGATATTATGCAGACATAAGAGCTGCGCGGACTTAAGTCGAGTCACTGCATACAAAAATCACTGTGCAGACAAAAAACGTCCCTTTTTCAGAGTTAATGCGGGAAAAAAGTGGCCAAAAAGCGTCCCTTTTTCAATATTTATGCGATCAAAAAGCGCTGCGGGAAAAAAGCATCACTTTTTCAGATTCTGTGCGGACAAAAAGCGCTGGGCGGACAACTGCTCCATACGATTTAATTATTGTTAATGCCAAAGCTCGGTCTGGAAAACTGGACGACTCGGCTAGTTTTGTGGTGTAAATCATTAATATTAATTCACATGAGGCTTTAAGTTTCTAAATGATGATTGTGCTATGATCGATATAGACTTTATTTGAATAATATCTACAACTATTAGCAATATAAACCCAATTTAACATTATTATTTATGATTCATTGTCTCTGGAGCGAAGATGTGAATCAGTATTATTTATTTAATTACATCTTATCACAGTATACAACATAAATATACATTTTTAGCTCGACTATTCGAAGAATAAGAGAGCTTATGTAATCACCCCGGGGTCGGCGTCGGCGTCGGCGTTGGCGTTGGCGTCGGCGTCGGCGTCCCACATCAAGGTTTGCGTGTAAGCTGTGTTTACAAGTCTATATCTCTTACATTTCTTATCCTACCACAACCAAATTTGTTCATGGGCTTCCTTGTAGCATTATCTTAAGAGCTGCATAAGCAATTTTGGTTCCTGTAACCCATGGGCTCCCATGGAACCCAAATTATGATATCCCATAAAATGTGCCCCATTTCACATCAAATTTTGCGTGTAAGCTGTGTTTACAAGTCTATATCTCTTACAATTCTTACCCTAGCACAACCAAATTTGGCCATTAGCTTCCTTATAGCATTATCGTAAGGGCTGCTTAAGTAATTTTGGTTTCCTGTAACCCCTAGGCTCCCATGGAACCCAAATTCTGATAGCCCTTACAATAAGTTTTGTTTCACATCAAATTTTGCGTGTAAGCTGTGTTTACAGGTCTATATCTCTTACATTTTTGTCCTTGCTGAACTAAATTTTGGAATTGGTTTCCTTATAGTATGTTGTAAAGGGTTGGATAAGTAATTTTGTCTTCTGCAAATTTTGGGCTCCCATGGAACCCAAATTGTGATGGCCCATAAAATGTGCAATAAAGGCAGATCTAGGTTGCATGCTTATATATATATCTATAATTTTGGTTTGGGATTTGTTATAGCATTATGCATCTTATTACTTTAAGGGCTCCCTCTCCCCCCCCACCCCCCCCCCCCCCAGCCCCCAACCCCACCCCCCCCCTTTTTTTTTTTTTTTTTTTTTACATATTTCTGTGTTGTTTTAGTCAGTTTTAACACATATATGTTGCAACCCTCCCCGCCAGCACCGCCCCCACCCCCCCCCCGCCTCTCAACCATCACCCCTCCTCCCCGCCCCAGATCTGATTTTTTTTTTTTTTTTTTTTTTTTTTTTTTTTTACGTATTTCTGTGTTGCTTTTGTCAGTTCTTACACATATATGTTGCAACCCTCCACCGCCCCCACCGCCCCCACCCCCCGCCTCTCAACCATCACCCCCCCCCACACCCCCACGCCCCCAATCCCACCGACTCGCCCCACACCCTCTCCCCCACACCCCACACCCACTTTTTTTTTTTACATATTTCTGTGTTGCTTTTGTCAATTCTTACACACATATGTTGCCCCCCCCCCCACCCCAAACCCCCAACGCACTCCCGCCTCTCACCCCATCACCCCCACCCCAACCCCGCCCCAGACTTGAAACTTTTTTCTTTTTACATTTTTCTTTGTTGTTTTAGTCAATTTTTACACATATATGTTGCCCCATCCACACCCCCCCCCCCCCCCCCCCCCCCCCCCCACACTTGGATCTAATTTTTTTTTTTTTACATATTTCTGTGTTGTTTTAGTCATTTCTTACACATATATGTTGCAAACTTCCCGTCTCCCATTCCACCCCCCCCCCCAACCGCCCCTCCCCCCGCTCTCCACCACACCCCACACCCACTTTTTTTTTTTTACATATTTCTGTGTTGTTTTAGTCATTTCTTACACATATTTGTTGCAAACTTCCCGTCTCCCAATCCCCACCGACCGCCCCAACCCACTCCCGCCCCTCCCCCTGCTCTCCCCCACACCCCACCCCCACTTTTTTTTTTTACATATTTCTGTGTTGCTTTTGTCAATTCTTACACATATATGTTGCCCCCTCCCTCCAATCACCCCCGCCTCTCACCCCGCCCCACTTGATTTTTTTTTTTTTACATATTATTTTCTTTGTTGTTTTAGTCAATTACACATGTTGCCCTTCCCTCCCCACCCTAAGCCTCTACCCCATCCCCACTCAAACTCAATTTTTTTTTTTCTTTTTTCTTTCTTCATATTTTTGTGTTGTTTTGGTGAATTATTACATAGCTTCTTTCACATATATGTTGCCCTCACCACCCCCACTCCCCCCACCATCCACCCCGCCTCTCTCCCACCCCAACCCCGCACCCCACTCAAAACTCGAATTTTTTTTTACATATTTTTTATTTTTTTTTTATTTTTTTTACATATTTCTGTGTAGTTTTGGTCAATTCTTACACATAGTTATATTGTGCTCCCAACCTCACCCCACATTGTTGTAGCCTTGTTTTCTGATGGTATATACTAGCTTTAAATTTATTATTCTCCGAAAAATCGAATAGTCGAGCTGCGCTGTTCTCCGACAGCTCTTGTTCATAATACAGTAATAACGTACATGTGTAGCTCCAATCGGTGGTAAATTAGACGATAGTAAAAGATACATTGATTTGCATGGAAAACCACAAACACATATACTATTCGTATGTACAACAAGTAAGAGTTGAGCAACTAATGTTAATCTTGATTATATAATACAACTGACAGATGCATTACTAATCTAAAATTAATTTAAAACAACAACACTTTAAGAAACAACTAAGTTTGTAAATACGCGATCTGGGTGGTGGTGGTGGTGGTGGGAGTGGGGCTGTGGGTGGAGGGCTTGTAAACGCTACGCAAATTAAAAAAATGTCTTAAGGACAGATTTCGAACCTATTGTATTTGCGGGGAGAGAATTTCTATAGGTAACTTTAAATCACTGTAAGCCATACAATTTCATGAGCAAAGTGTGATATTCATTTTTTCTTCAGATTATGAGGCCCACCCAATAAAGCATTTGTGACCAGTACACATAATAACACATTAAAGAATGTTGTATATTTATTGTGTTGTGCTCTGCTTTTTGGTCTAAAAACAATTAAGAAATACCAGATAAGTTTAGTATTCAAAAGCTAAATTATATACATATATTTCTTCATTAAAGTAAATTACAAAGTGTTGTTAAGCTATTCTTACCCTATATATAGCAATGCTATACAAATAAAAACTATTAGGTTTAACACTGTCTAAAATGAACAACTTTACTCTTACTATTATTAACAACCATACCATTTTCCTCACACCATACATTTAGCACATGAAGCATATTTTGTAAATCGGCCCCACCAATAGAACAACACCATCAGCATATAGTAAAACACAGAGCTTTTCATTATCGCCGACATCTATTCCATTACACGAAGCTTTATTTGCTACAGCCAAATCATTGATGAATAGGTCGGAAAGAATGGGAGACAATGAACATCCTTGTCTTAAACCAATGTTAACATTAAACCATTCACACTAACACAGGAGGAAACGGAATGGTACAGTGATTTAACTGCATGTTTTCATGTGTTTATAACATCGCATGTTGTTTACTATGAAACGGGGATATTTGCATTGCAAATCAAAAGTGGAATGGGTTCGAATCGGGAACCGGAAACTAGGAGCCAGTTCCCTGTTCCCTATTCGGTGCGAATAAGGAACTGGTTTCTGTGCGTGTTCAAGCCTGCTGAAATTATGTTGAAATTTTAAAGTATCATATTAATTGACATTTCGGAGACATAACTCTGAAAATAACATCTCACTGTTTCATTTTGCCGAATTTATAACATCCCATGTCGTTTCCATGAAACTGGGATCTGTGCAATATGAAAATCAAGGTGATATTATTCAATTTGCATTGGGTTCGAATCGAGAACTAGGAACCGGGAACCTGGAACCAGTTCCTAGTTCTCAATTAGATTCGAATAAGGAGTCGGGAACCGGAAACCAAATGTATGCCCATTGTTTCCGAAAGTTAGGAAAATGACAAAAGGGACAGTCTGCGAATCAAAAATAAATACAATCTACGGCCAATGCAGATTACCGGGCCTTATTGACGACCTTGTAAAGCGTGACAATAAATTATGTCCATCTGGGGTGACAACTCATATAGGGTCTCGTTCCATTGGATGGTTCCATAAATCTTGCGTAGATCACTTAAATTGTCCTTCATGGAGTTGTTCAAACGGCATATACACAATAACGATTTAACAATAAACGTCCAGATGGGACCCTATGTATATACACATTTAACAAATACAACTATCTTTCCTCAGCAATTCAACTCTTTTCATTTATAAACATATATTATTCATTTTTAAATTCAGATAAATTACATAACATAGGCTTTAAATATATTTAAACCCAAATAATATCTCTCAAGTACTTCACAAACTTATTTTGGGGGCTAGGTGTTCAAAACCGCGTTAAAGAAAGCACAGTTCAGCATGTATATATAAAGGCTAATAACTTTGCCAAAGTTTACACGATTTTAATATTCCTCACTGTTTTGGAAAGTAGTTATCTTCAGCTAAATAAATATATCAAGTTATTACAGATCAAAGCTGTATTAAATAATTCCTAGGCAGGTTTTTTCCGCGATCAAAATAGGTCAAATCTGTGATTCTGATGGATGTATGTGTTGCATTCATTTAATCACTTATTTCGCGTCTTAATTTAAATATCTTTAGATATCTTTACTGTTAAATTTAAAAAGTACATGGTCGACGCTTTCTAATGATATATGCTTTTTACTGTTTTGGTTAAATAATAAAGAAGTTATTCTTGAGACCAGGTGGTCCTTTTTCTTTGCTATAAATATAGATGGGGCCCTACATATAAACTTGTCCAGACTATATCTCGAGGCGTACAGTCGCAAACCCGAAAAGTCGCAAACACGAAAGGTCGAAGTCGAAAAGTCGCAAACACGAAAAGTCGAAGGCGAAAAGTCTCAAACCCGAGATTTTGGACGAAATTTCGCGGCGAAAAGTCGAAATGTTACAATTTCGGGTTTTCGACTTTGCGAGTCGAAATTTCGCTCAAAATCTCGACTTTGCGACTTTTTGCCTTCGGGTTTGCGACTTTTCGGGTTTGCGACTTTTCGTGTTTGCGACTTTTCGCGTTGTTGAGGGTTATTAACAGGGCGAAAAGTCGAAATGGCCGCATCCATCTTCCATAATTAAGCGATATTTAATAATATGTACAACTTCTAGCAATGTGAACTACATATGAATTAATATTGATGATTTAAACCAAGTCGTCGAGTTCTCCAGTTCGAATATGTTCACATCCGTATCATATGTACACATTGTTTTGTTTATATATCATGTCAGGGGCGTAGCGTGACCAAAATCTCAACTACTCACGGGGGTAGGTACAGGAGGGGGTTGTCCCCCCTCCCGCTGGTGGCCTCCCCCGGAATTTTTTAAAAGATAAACGCTCGTACGTGACTTCTGACATCAGATTCAATATCGAAGACTCAGCATGTACCCCCCCCCCCCCCACCCCTCCCCCACCAGCCCCTTAGGCTCACCTTTTTATTGCATTTTTCGAGTTTTCGAGTTTTTGAGCATTCGTTTGAAATGTTTTCTCACGTGAGTAAATGAGTATGGCACGCTACGCGCCTGGAGGTGTCTATAGGGCAAAGACATGTCATATGTATCTGTCACAGAGAGGTCAAATCGATCAAAAAGTGCCGTTTTCGTGGGAAATACATTTCGAGTACTCGAATATAATAGTTAGTGCATTTTATACATGTTTACAACATCGTTTGCTAATTTCTCTGGAAGTCATTAGGTATTTCATTTTGATGGTATGTACTTTTAGTTTAGGTCCGGTAGGCCGTATTGCCTACCCGTATGAAGTGATCAGGCGTAATCCGCCTGATTTCGAGGCGTAAACCAGGAGTATACCAGGCGTAAATGATAGTTAGGTGTTATTAGCCAGGCGTAAGCGAGCAGAACACGTATTTTCTATATATTGACGGGCGTAAATGCAAGGCGTAAATTTTAAAACCAGGCGTAATTTAAAAAAAATATTGAGGCGTAACTTTTCAAAGAGGCGTAAATTTGGACTAAAACTTTTAGAAGTGGCGTAAATTTGGACTTACACTTTTAGAAGAGGCGTAAATTTGGACTTAAACGTTTAGAAGATGCGTAAATTTTGACTTACAATTTTAGAAGAGGCGTAAATTTGGACTTATACTTTTAGAAGAGGCGAAATTTTGACAAACTTTTTCGAACTCCGTTTACAAGGATGTGTAAACTGAACTTTTTTACTGGAAAAAGGAGGCATAAAATGGACTTAGACGTTTTCTTAACTGTAAAAAGGAGACTGGACAGAATTTTCATCGCTAATAAAATGGTTATGAAAAAAAAATTGCGGATCAATATATATTATAAATGAATAAAATGAATTAAAATAAATTAAAACATACATTAGTTTTGTTTCATTTTGTTTAAAAATAATAGGGTTTTAACCCTTACCCGACTACATTTGAAAGTTGTATTCTATCGGACTAAGGAAAAAACTGCGACTGAAACTACTAGCCTACTGTGCATTTCAGGGTGCCAGTTAAAATGAATACATCAACTAGACGGGGTTGCTTTTTTAAAAAAAACATATGTCTCCCCCACACTCTCAGTGTAATGCATATAAACCAAGTTGGCTGAGAATTGCGCTCTGGACATCGTCTCGATATGATGAACATTTGTGCCAAGTTATTTCAAGATCCCTCAAGCAGTTCAAGAGATATGGAGCAGACACGAAATATAGTGCATATGACCTTCGACCTCTAAGAGTGACCTTGACCTTGACCGGACGTCGCTGGAGATGTGATCCGCACGTCGTCTCACTATGGTGAACATTTGTGTCAAGTTATTTCAAAATCCCTCAAGTCGTTCAAGAGATTAGGAGCAGACACGAAATATAGTGCATATGACATTCGACCTCTAAATGTGACCTTGACCTTGAACGGAAGAGGCTGGAGTTGCGCTCTGCACGTCGTATCACTATGGTGAACATGTGTGCCAAGTTATTTTAAAACCCCTCAAATGGTTCAAGAGATATGGAGCAGACAAGAAATATAGTGCATTTGACCTTCGACCTCTTAGTTTGACCTTGACCTTGAATGGACGTGGCTGGAGTTGGGCTCTGCACCTCGTCTCGCTATGGTTAACATTTGTGCCAAGTTATTTCAAAATCCCTCAAGTAGTTCAAGACATATGGAGCGGACATGAAATATAGTGCATATGACCTTCGACCTTGAAAGATGCGCACTGCACGTCGTCTCGATATGGTAAAAATTTGTGCCATTAGTTATTTCAAAATCCCGCAAGCAGTTCAAGGAGATGACACCATAGACACGAATTGTTACGGACAGACTGACAGACAGACAGACATCCAATCTTAGGGCAATATGTGGGGGAAGGCATAATAATTAAAACATCAGAAACATGAACACACATATCGAACTTGCCATCTCTTTTCAACCGGGTTTTAACCCGGAAGTAACTGGGAAATCGACCTGGGAATAGTACGTAACGTCACAGTTTAGAAAAGCCGTTACGACGATGCGTGCCTTTTCAACAAGCAGAAGTTCTAAAAACCATCGTATGTATTTTAGAGCGTACACGTAACATATGCCATGCATATAAACAATGTCATACGTAAACATATATACACTCAAGTGATATGAAAACGCAACACGGGAATTTCCGCTATATATTGTATGTACAATATGCTGCTTTTAATCGAATGGTACATGGCTACGTAAGACCTTTCCTTTTGGAAAAAATACTAAAACAACAAATAATACAGCAAATAGTATTCCTGCAATGTTTCATTATTCCCAGAGTACGCGTTTGGCTCAATCATGTGAGAAAACTTAGGATGCAAAATTCTGCAAACTATTTACGTTAAATACAGTACTGAACTAGCTCAATTTTTCGAAGAGCAACTTCAACATTGATGAAGTTCTTGTTACAAAGTGTAGTGTGATTAAAACGTCTACAACATCACAGTTGTGTCCTTACTCTAGTTAACTGCAACTTTTTTTTAAAAAAACATCTTGGGATTTCTTTGGAATATTATGTGCAATTAAGTGTGCAGTATATACGATATATAGCGGAAATTCCCGTGTTGCGTTTTCATATCTCTTGAGTGTATTGTTTCATGAAACAAAAACTCTTTAGTTCCTTTTTAGATGGAGGAATCGTATGCTGAAAATGATGTCATCAGTTTTCGCGAATGTACGTCGATCATAAATGGCTAATATGCAGGCATTTATGCGTTAGAATACTGCTCATTACCATGATTACATGTAATTACTTGCATACTTTTATGATTTAAACAATTTCCGTAAACTGTTTGGTTTATAAGCATAACATTTAGAGGTTTTAGAACGGCGACTTCAGTTGCTTTGATTGAAAAGCAGACGGCGCTTTCCGGCCCGTTTCTGGTCAAAAGCTTGACATATTTTATAAAATAAAGATCCATATAGGCATGCTTTAATCAGGATTTTCAAGAAAATTATTTGTTCACTTTGGTTTATCAATTCTACACTTATAGCTTTGTTGCATCCCCCCCTAGATCTTCATCTCTCGATTTCAGTTGATTTCAATTTCAAGAGAGTTGATTTCATTTTTAACATCGTTAACTATCCACACCTGGATGGAGATGTACCTCGTGCTACCTCATATGGGGTGTATATCTCCCAGCTCATTCGATTTTCTAGAGCGTGTAATGATAGTATAGACTTCAATGATCGAAATCAAGTTATTACAAGTTAACTTCTTCAGCAAGGTTTTCTTTATCACAAACTACGTAGATATTTCTCTAAATTCTACCGCCGCAACGAGGGCCTGCTGGAAAAGTACAATACCAACCTTAAAACACCTCTGCGACTAGGCATATCACAACCCTCATTTTATGGAGATGTGGTCTATAGACTTCGAAAGTTAAAGGGGTCTGACGGGTTTCCTGACCGCTTTACACATTTAATCAGGAAGTTCGTCAGAAAAGGATATAGCCCTTTGGTTTTACAGCGCACTGCATGTTTAGTGATTGACCTCTCTACAGTCAGTCATTACGCTTTAGCTTCACTTTTCACTTGTGCGATGACTGGACTACCTCTTGGGACTCTATGATTGTACCTACTGAAACCCCAACTAAGGGAGGTGGGTGCATGAGCTTTCGTCCCTCGGGTTTTCTGGTCGTACCCTAGATTGGTTTTCTCTTTAGCTGCTACTATGGTTATTCAGTACGATTCTGGATACATCCTGAGATGTTTATTATTTTGTATGTGTATCTTTAGTTAGTTTCTCTGGATGTGGACTTTATTGTTAGAGATTTCCTTTATATGGGATGTAGTTTTGTTTACACTGTATTGTCTCTTTGAGCGCTGAAGACAGGATAATAGCGAGGATTGTGTGCATATAAAATCGATTCAAGCTAACCAGTAGGCCTTATTGCCTACTGACCGTTCCAAGTCGGAAACTCTGTCTTCACCACCCTTTCTGTTTTTTTTTTGTCTCTTTCATTGTAGTTTCAAGTCCTTGTTTGCAGTACAGTGCGGACCTACGATGCCATTGCGTTCGGACGCTGTGGTTTCTATAGGACCCTATATATTATTATGAAAATCTATTTTCAGATTTCGTTTTCTTGGAGAGGCCAACAATGGTGTACGTGCAGATGAGGAGGGATGATCTTTTGCGTTGCATAGATTAAAGTACCTCGGATGGAATAAAGCCCGGCCCTACCAAACTGGTCACCAAGGAAGATTGTTTAGAGATGCTGCTGTACGGCCATGGGTCTGCTATTTTTACATAATGTATCAGAATGTATTAAGATTGTAGAGGCAACTAGTAAACAAATGCCTTGACTAGAAGTTGGTCTTGCTTCATGTTACCTTGTAACTTCCTCCATAATGTTAGCCAGTGTTCATAAATAAACCTAATTTCCGAATGCCATAACATTTGTTTCGATACAGATTCCTAAGTCTAAGATTAAAATCGAGGAGGCCGTCATCTTGCTTACCGGAAGCGCCACTTTCTGAGATATGCCTCGTGTTCTTTCGTACTTTTTCTAAAAAAAATAAGATTTTTTTAGCGTTGGTGGAAATTGCCCAAAAATCTAGTGTCGGTCGGGTCAACGGAACCATACATTATTTTATTTGCCCTGACTTATAGGAAACAAACAAGTGGCCTTGTTAAATGTAGATTTGTTGGTTTGAAACTGTGTCAGTTTTAATGGTGGTGCCGAAGACCTCAGACATCTTTAATATTGTCCAGTCTAGATGATAATCCATTCGCTTAGGAACCGTGTCTGTGCCCCAGCTGAGATTTGAACTCAATATGTTGGCGATCGTGAAAAAAAATGTCTGCATTACCAATTGGTAATGACAGACCGTCAGACAATATGAGAAAATAAATAATTTCTACCTCATTTATAAAGAATAATATAATTATATTGAGCTTAAGCGATAGGGCATTGTTTCGTCTATTCTCCATGTATCGCTTGCGGTCGTTTTGTTATTACTGGTATCTGCAGGCCATGTTTGTGTATAAAAGGGGCATTTGTGTTTTAATGGCAATCTCGCCAGCAATTTTGTACGCATTTGACAGGGTAAAAATACACCTGAGTGCTCATGTCGCTCACTTTGCTCACATGACATGATGTTGATTCTTGTCGAATTTTTTTCTATTCCACATAAAACATTTGTATTAATTTGTTTATATAGAGTTTATGTAGTAAACATTTGTAGCGATTATTCTGATACTAATTGATGGATTTTCATGAAACTTCACAGAGATGTTGCTCTTGATGTCTAGTTGATCTTTGCAAAATCTCAGGTTTGCCAGAAATTCAAGATGGCCACCACGGCTAAAAATAGATTTTTTAAAAACAAGTTTATAGCGAAATACTTGTGAAAAATAAGTGATTATGATTGATATGGGACTATTTCTTAAATGACCAGCATGACATGATGTAGATCCTTGTCGATTTTTGTTTTTGATTCGACATTAAACATGGCTGCCAGTTGCCATCTTTGTTTACATAGACTTATATTCTAAAAACGTGTAGCGACTACTGCTCTGAAACTACTTGACATATTTAGCGCTTCAAGGTTAATGACCTCTTGTTGTTGTTTTTCCAGGCAGTCTCATGTGCATTTTACGCCTGGATTGCGCCACATGTTACGCCTGGTTTATTATTTACGCCTGGCTTATTATTTACGCCTGGTTTATTTACGCCTGGTTTTATTTACGCCTGGTTATTGGCCAGTCGTACTCATTTGCACATTACGCCTCATTTTACGCCTGGATTCCGCCTCATTTTAAGCCTGGTTTATTATTTACGCCTGCCTTATTATTCACGCCTGGTTTATTTACGCCTGGTTTTATTTACGCCTGGTTATTAGCCAGGCGGACTCATTTACATATTACGCCTCGTTTTACGCCTGGATTACACCTTCATTTTACTCCTGGTTTCTACATTCTTACCAAAGCCACCAGAACGTCTAGCCACAATCAAAATTACGCCTGGTTTTGTTATCAATATTACGCCTGCTTTACGGGCGTCACAGTTCGTACGGGTACTGACATACATTTACAAGTCTGTATCCCTGATTCACTACTCTGTATGTTGTGTATTGTCCTGTTCATTTATTAATTTACTATTTTGATTTAGTTTGTATTACAGTGGACATCTATGGCGCCATTGTCTTCGGGTGCTGTGGTTTCTAAAGGAATATTTGTTTTCCTTTTTGGATCTAGAACAATGCCAACCACAATGACTGTCGCATATCTAATTATCAAAATTTGGTCATCGGTATTTCAAATTGGAGGATATACTCACCTATTGTATGTACCAGGCTCCTCCATGGTGTTATATAAACAGTCACCTATTGCATGTGGTCATACTACACCAATTCCTTATCCATAGGCCTACCTTATAGCCATAAGCTCTGTACTGAGTTCCCTAATATAGGAAGCTATATTTGTTATTACTTGTTTTGAAAGACCTATCTTAGTTTTATCAAACAAAACATACAGAAGCCATACGTTGAGTATGTTTTGAAAAAGCTGTTTGGGTCGGATGGTGCTGACCCACCTACTTGCATGTAGAAACATGAGGAAAATGTAAAATATACTTATTTCTTTGATTATGCAACACATTATAAATACATTGCACAAATGATTGATTTAACCTTTATAAGTACTCTTTAAAAGTTGAATTTTAATTTTTTGCAAGATTTTTTGGTTTGTTTACCTTGACAACCAATCAAAATTAAGATATTCTGTGTAATAGCTCCGAATTTACCCTGGAACTTTTTCCCTGCCCGCTGTTTGGTTGGTAATTGGTGTAGTCTGATCTAAAGAGACATTCAAACCTGATTGAAGTTGTTTTTTTCTGGCTAAATTGTTTGATACATTCGATCTGAGAGAAATGATGTCATTCTTTTTTAGAAAAGAATCCTTTTCGACAAAATATGAGGGCTTAAATGAGCTTTGGCTAAAACAAAATTACTTCGGTTTTTACGCATACATCCAGAATCTTCAAAATGCCATATCTCGACAACCGTTCCAATCTTTTGCTTCAAATAAAGTGATTTTAAATTGATTTCATCAACAACATGTGATATTCTACCAGTTAAAACTATCTTGAAAATAATATCTACTCAAAAATGATATTTGTGATTTTCAGGGGTCAAAATAGCAGATTTTATCATAAAACGCCACTGGTTTTGTATGTATTCAACATCTGCCTTCAAATGAATTAATTAACATTATTCAGCAGGTTCTATATGTGAAACCATCAAGAACATGCAACTTTTCAATTTAGAAATGACAAAAAATAATTCTGAGACTATCCTCCCCAACTCCATTGTTAGGGCCATGCCATGTTTTACAATATTGGCTCATTACGCAAGATTGCTTGTTAATTTACTGTTTATTATATTTTCATTAGATTATGTTTATACCATCTTCACAGGTCATTTCATGTAACCATGCAGAAAATAAGAAATAAGCACTGTTTAAAGTACAGATCCATGAAAATTCATTAAAATGAAGGGGGTGGGGTAGAAAAAAACTTTTGAAAAACATACAAACAGTCATATTTTTCGTCAACTAAATATTTAGTTTGTAAAATGTATTAAACCGCATAACATATTTGCATATCGACACTAACCGTATAGAAGCGATGCACTCAAAGTCAGAGTTTACCTCAACATCTTTTTTCAAAACAGGCAAAAGCGGCTTTTTGACATCTCTTCGGACAGATGTAGATTGTCATTTCTGAAAATGTTTGCCAAACAATGTATGCAAAGCCCTCAGAAATGAATAAAATTTACTAGATAAACCTTTAACTAATCAAACATATGCATTACAGGCCAATTTTGTATACCAGGAGTCAGGTATGACTAATTTTGTGTCCACTACACTCAATAAAGGAATTTAAATTACCTACGTTGAATCATAACACTTTCACTTTTACCCTATGCAGAATTTATCTTTAGGTCACACTACACCAATTCATTTTCCATAGGCCTACCTTATAGCTCTAAGCTCTGTACCGAGTTCCCTAATATAGGAAGCTATATGTGTTATTACTTGTTTTGAAAGACCTACCTTAGTTTTATCAAAAGAACATACAGAAGCCATACGTTGAGTATGTTTTGGATCGGATGGTGCTGACCCACTTACTTGCATGTAGAAACATGAGGAAAATGTAAAATATACTTCTTTCTTTGATTATGCAACACACTATGAATACACTGCACACATGTATGATTTATAAGTACTCTTCAAAAGATGAATTTGAATTTTTTAGCAAGAGTTTTTGGTTTGTTTACCTTGACAACCAATCAAAATTAAGAGGTTCTATGTAATAGCTCCGAATTTACCCTGGAACTTTTTCCCTCCCCGCTGATTGGTTGGTTGGTAATTGGTGATCATGTACCAGTCTCCTCCATGGTGTTATATAAACACTCACCTATTGCATGTACCAGGCTCCTATATGGTGTTATATAAACACTCATCTTTCGTAAGAACCAGACTCCTCCATGGTGTTATATAAACACTCACCTATTGCATGTACTCGGCTCCTCCATGGTGTTATAGAAACACTAGTCATACAACGTGAATCATCTCTTACATTTAAAAGAACCTATTTCAAGCTCGGACTTTACAAAAGTAAATGAATTTGTAAATCGCACTGTTCCAGACAAAATGTATTTTTTTTGTTATAATACAAGGGCCAGTTTACACTGGTCTTATATTCATGTGACAAACAAAGTTTGTCTCAATGTCTCGCATAACTAAGCTCTGAAACTACGTTCTATCTCCATCTAAAAGTCCAATACTCCACGATGGAAATAAACTCTGTCTCTGTCGAATCTATCGTCATGTGTCTATCTTATGTATAGTTTGTCGCAGTCATACAATGGGACATTATAATACCATTTGATAAAATATGTATTGTAACTATTCTATAGTTGGATATTTTCGACATCTAAGACATGTTATGTACACATTAAATATTTTATTTACACAGTTTATATTTTTTCAATTATACGTATCATGGTTACATTAATGCATTAATATATACAATATCGATATAAATACATATACAAGTAAGAGCGCTCTAACTAATTATAATTGTATTACATGTGTCGGTTCAGTTTGCTAATGATTTATGTCAAAGCTGTTTTTGAAAATTTATATAGAAGAGAATGCCTCACTCCTATTGTAGAATCAAAAGGCTAACATCTATACCCTTGGAAGGTATAATTGGCAGTTTAAAGCTTATATATGACGTCATAATCCTCACTGCTAATGGTAGCCAATAATTATGTAATAAAATATCAAGATTGCAAACTGAAACTTCTTTTATCGACTGAAAATAATAATAAGCTTGATTGTGGTTTAACGGCATGTTATGTCGTACATACAGTTATACACACATATATATATGCATACATATATACACACATACATACATATGTACATATACACATACATGCATGCACATATCCGCATGCATATACACGCAGACACACCTGCACATATATGTGCATATATATACCTGACACCTAGATATGTTGTCACCAGAACACTGACGTTTGCTTGTCATATTATTCAACATGATTCTGTAATTTTCACTATAATGATTGTTATAGTATTACATATATGAGTAATAACCTTAAGTAAGTGCTATTTCATGTCGCCGTGTGGTTCTTGACAGTTGCTATTAGACTATGCGTTCTTTTAATGTATTCATAATGTACGCTTTCGTGTATATATGTGTGTATCCCTGCTATGTAGTGTATGTATCTAAACAATTTATAGTGGATTCATTTATAAAGTTATTTACCTCTCTCATAGTAATCCAAAGTTCCAAATATTTATTTTTGCGTGAAAAAACACATTCGCACTGAACAGTGTATGTTACGAATAGACACATTTTGACTGGTCCGTTGAAGTACATTGGTGGTTCTTAGAGGTGAATTTTACTGACCAGCGTAGGCTTGTGATATAAATTGAATTGGTGTTAACTTTTAAATATCATCTTAATTATTTTATTTTTACTTTTATCTATATATTGTTTCATTATCGTTTTGATGATGTGACTTGCTATGTTATAATATATGTTTTGATTATCCTTAATTAACATGACGTGTTGTATTGTATTAACACGATCTCTATATTGTTACATGAATGTTTTTACGACGTGACTTAACATGAATGTTTAGACGACGTGGCGTAACATGTTATGATGCATGTGGGCCTTTGCCAGATATGAACGATTGCTATTCTTGTTTATATTCTTGTTTATAGATACTTATTTAATGTCTTTTGGAATAGTGCTTATATTGCCTAACTGTTCCATCTAGATATTCATATCTGTTGTTTGTTATGTTATAGGCATATAGA